>JAQQAE010009671.1:0-14483 GCA_029823295.1 Pseudamia nigra
TGATTAACAAGAATGGCGCAGCTACTCATTACTGAGTCCTTTTTTGAAAATTTGATTTCTATTTTAGGGTTTTTTTTGGGGCTTTTAAAGGCTGTGGTCTTAAACTTTTGGTCATCTGACGAACAGCCTATTTCATTTTCATGGTTGTTTGCAATAAATTGCTTACTGAAAATTTTTTCTTGTCTCACTCCCATTTCTTCTTTTTGCATTTTGAAGCACTACATAGAACCTTGTTAAGATCCAATGGTGCAAAGTGTACATTCTTGCAATTTTTTAACTGGTCTTAAAATTTTGATCAGGAGTGACAAATCAACCTAAATTGCACTTGCAAACCTAAAATGTGCATGCAAAACCAGTAACAATTATCAAAATTTAAGGAAAAATGCAAACTACTTCTTTTTATAATTAACAGTTAAAGTAAGTGTCAGTAAATGTTCATTACTTTTAAAGTAAACAGTTATGTTGTGCCATAAGCACATATGGCTTTTGTTTTCTGAGTCATTTCCTGTATCTACTCTATGCCAAGAGAAAACTCCTTCCTATTGTGAAAATATGAGAAAAACCATATATCACATGACTATGACAGATAACTGCCATATGTGACCTTTTTATTTAGCTTATGTCATTAGTCCTTTCATAATACACATATAGTTTATTGTATTGAAATCTCTGTTATAGAGTATGATGTGTCCTCACATTTGTCTCAAAATACTGAATTTCTATTGTCTGATGTCTTAGATTTTTAATTAACTTCTGTTCTATAAGAAGAGAGCCTGACTGCTTCTTTCTGTATTTGTTGTACCTCTGCAATAGTTTTTGATCATGTAGGATTTCCATCTCTCTGATGTCAGGTTAAATATAATCTCAGACAAACACAGAATCTTCCATAGATGATTTGCTAATCTGGGATCATGCTTAGCTTTGGAGAAGGCTGTGGATAACATTATCACCTCTTTTATACATTCAATATTTCATCACACTCTGTGGATAAGGGAACTGCTCTGGCAAATATTGATCCTATCACAGAAAAAATATCACAGGATTAAGGAAGTTACTCAGATTTGTTCTATTAGTAGTTATTAGACTTCTTTTTTTGTACTTGTTAAAGAATGAGACAGAAAGAGCCTTCTGTGCTGTGAATCTGTAAAGTCGTGTTAGAGCCAAGTCTAAAGCATTGCCAAGCTTTTGTAAATGTCTTTAGAAATTTAGAACAATGTGGAATAAAACTGTTGGTGTTATATACTGTATGCGTGTATATATTGTGTATGCATCTTCTAATGTCTTTGCTTATGTGGCTGATCTTCCTGTTTGTGCAGGTGAAAGGCTGACTTCACACCAACAGTGACCACTCAGTTGGAAGCAAACCAAATGCCTATGGCTGCAAAGACCTGCCCTGAGTTCAGGTTCTTAAAGCGGAAATAATTGCAGAGGTGCACGCTCCATTAAAAGCAACTATTTAATACAATAATCATTTAATTAAAAATCCCTGTAGCAGCTGCCATAGTTGATTTGGATCAAGTTATTTGTGGCACGAGGCAAACTGTTTTACCAACAGCCACAGCCCAGTTTTTCCACTGAGAGGAACACTTCATTTTACCTGCATCACTTACTGTAAAATATCCAATAATAATTCTTTGCTTAATATCCATGGGGAAAATATTTTAGCCATCTGGAATATGGCACACCAGATGACATACAGTACTGATTGAGTTTCATCAGTTGAGTGATAACATGTATGCGCAATAATGCACATATAATAATACTTGGCATGGCCCTACAAATTAGTCCCCTTATTATGATATTAACCTTTAGTATGTGTTTTTTTCCCATTTTCTGTCATTGTCTCTGTGTGTATGGTAATATAGACATGTGATATATTGATTTAAGCTAAATTTCTGTTGTGTTTCTGTTACAAAACACATCTTTTGCCTGTTTATCAAAATAAAGCCTGAAATACATGGCAAATGAACATTTATCCTATCAGATCCCATCCTATCAGATTCAGAGACCTACTGTATGTGAATGATTTTGTAAATGCTACCAATGCCATTGCAGCAATTAGACTATAGATGAAAAATATCATGCAAATATAAGCAGTTTGACAAAATCTTTTGAAGGCCATCCATGTTAATTCTGCAACATGGTCTGAATTCCTTTTCTTATGTCATAATTTCACAGCAAAAATGCCTGCAGATTAAAGTTGATTAATCAAACACTCTTTGTTATAAAGGGAGATGACTATAGCAACATTAATCTTGCATCCTCTCTGGAAAATAGACAGGATGAGTGTGAGCCTGTAAGAGGGACACTGCTATTTGTTTACATATTCTGTAATATTAATGATGCCTTTGTTTCAATTTTGAATTATTTTGTTCATTTTCTTGACTTTTTCACTTTGGTTATTTTGATATTAATTTTGGTTAATGCTGAAGGTTTTTTGGTGATTTTTTTGGTCATTTCCATTCATTTTGTTGCTTATTTTGTTAGTTTTTGTTCATTTTATTAATTGTCTTCTTAACTTTTGCATATATTGTTTGTTTCGTACATTGTGGTCCATACTTCATTCAATTCAGTTAATATTGTTGCTTATTTTGTTAGTTTTTATTCATATTGTTGCTCACTTTGTTCACTTTGCACATTTTGTTGATTGTTTTGTTCCATTACCTGATTCATTTGTACATTTTTGTTCCTTTCATAAACTTGAGCAGAAACGGCACAAATCGATGCATTAACAATTTGCCTGAAAATGAAATGTTTGACATCTGACTAAAAATATCCCAGGTGAATCTTGAATGACCAGAACATAAAGATGATGATTCACAAACTTAAAGTGTACTGAATATCATTATAGCTACTGTATACTCATGGTTGTGTAATTAAATGTTTCATGCCTGACTTACATGTTCAGATATGATCCAGAGAATCTAACTTGTGTAACACTGGAAGGATTGCACTTTTCATATTAATGTTAAATTTCAAATAAAATTCAAGTTGGCATTCAACAGGAAACAACGTACATTCCAACAGTATTCTCTGAAACTCTGTGGTGTGCCTTGACATTTGCCAGTAGATTCCCTTGAAGCATAGGCATAGCTTAGATTTCAGGTGGGGTGGGGGGATTCATATTAGTACAAGGTATAAATGCAATATGAAAACACTCTATGTAAATGTAGCTGTTGGGTCTATAAAAGCCCTGATTTACATAAATTATGACAGTTTTAGACATGGCTTTTGTCATTTTGTTTAATTTCGTTCAGTTTAAAAACATTCTATTTTTATTATTTTGACCATTCTGCTCATTTTTGTTCCTACTGCTGAGTTTTTGATTTATTTTTCATTCTTATACATCTTATTATCTTTTATATTTCAAGAATAAAAGAGCAGATTACACACTGTCGCTTATAAAGTTGTAATGCAGTATTTTTTACCTCGTCACATGAAACGATTGTGACAATGTGACATATTCTTGATAGATTGTGTCCATCCATCCATCCATTTTTCATCCCTTAAGTGTATCTTCTAAAAACTTAAATATGAATAATAAGAGGAATGTGTCTCAAAACAAATTATTCCAACTTTATGTCCACCAGTGTATTAGAAAATGTGGATTAATTTAAAGTAAAAAGTAGATCATTATTATTTTGTTCAGTTTGGTATTATTTGCTCCCCGCATAAGGATGCACAGAAACCTGACCACAATGCCCCCTCCCCCAGTGTTCACACAAAACTTCCACATTTCCCGACTCTAACAAAACAGTGTGTTACAGTGTTTGTTGTTCCTGTCCCATTAATTTATACCTTGCACTGCACCATTATGACATTTTATTGCACTTTCAATATCCTGGCAAAAGTAAATTATCCTATGACATGTAACCCTAAGCTCTTTAAATACAAACTTGTGATGATGCAGACAGAAGTCAAAAGTGGAACGGGCAGTGGTTTCAGTTTTTCATGAAGACTGCTGTAAGTGAAATGTAGCAACAATGTGAAGACAACTGCAGACGCTTCCTCTTATTTCTAATGCACTTGCCAGATGTGTCCATTTGCCTCCAGACAATAGTGTCAACTCACTAAGTCTCCAGAATATGTGACAGCTGGGTCCCTTTGAGCAGTGTGTCCATATAAATAAATAGCACACAATATACAGTTGTACTGTAAGTGAAACATATTTGTTTTTAAATTTCTATTTGATGTATGCTGGGGTATTATCTGTCCATGATGCAGTGTTTTATATGAGGTTACAGGGCTAAATTGCAGAAAAGTACATGAATTATTTAGAGTGGGGCATAAATACAAAAAAGAAGTTTCAAAAACAAAAGAATGTTACACCCACTTTGCTGTTACTAACCAAATGGCCTTTCAAATTGGAACCGTCAGACATTATGCAGTGGGTTTGCATGCAAACCCATCCCTCATTACAGAACGATGGCTTTGTATTTTTATCTTGTTGGGTGCCTTTTGAGCAAAGGAGCACATTAAGTTGAGTCTTTGTTTTATTGTGTTCAGCAAATTAATAAATGGGGAGCACAGTGGGAAAAATAGATATGAAAATGTGTACTTTGCATTATTGAAAAGCCCATCCACTAAAGGTTACCAGCAGCTATTGTAGTACAATCTGTGAAATGTAATTAGAGTGTGTGAGAGAGAGCTGCACAGATAAAGCTGCCTCTGCCATTATGGACTCCCTCATAACATTTTGCTTCCCCCTGAAACTTATTCTCTCTGAACTAATTTTGCATGACATATTGCATTTCTGCTTCAGCTATCATGAGGCTACCTGTGAATTAAACTAGGTTTGCAATACAGCAAATTTCCAGATTACATTTTGGACATGCAGATATCTCATATTTGCTATGATTTATTAATTTAAGCCAGACAAAACTCACAACATTACTTTCAATTGTTATTCCTGGTGCCCTGTGCACATTGATATGTAAAAATATGAGATGGATAGAGAAGGGAAGGAAATGTTAGGGTGATGCATCTGCAGATTGTTGGATAAGGG
Organism: Pseudamia nigra; assembly: GCA_029823295.1. NCBI lineage: Eukaryota > Metazoa > Chordata > Actinopteri > Kurtiformes > Apogonidae > Pseudamia > Pseudamia nigra. The sequence continues at coordinate 5,006 of JAQQAE010009671.1, forward strand.
AGTTCTGAAACAATGGAAAGAAAAATGAAGAATCTAATTTACTTGCAATACTAACCGTCAGTATTATTATGATTATTATGGTTACTGATGTGTTTGTGAAGTACATCTGCACAAATGTGCATTAATCTCCTCACCACAGTAATAACTAAATAGTTAAATAAATGCAGCAAAGGAGCTATGCTGCGCAAATGTAATACAATATTGCATAATCCAAATACTGACTATTAAGGAGAGAAGTGTAAATTTTGATTTACCCACCAATTTTATTGGTATTGATAGCGTTGTGTTTTTAATTGTGATTAAATGAAAGATGATTGAATTCAGAGAGATGTTCATACTATTATTTTTGAGTATTCCATCTCTGGTTTGCATCATTTTATGAGTTTTATGATTGCCTTCAAAGAGATTTACCTTTATACTTAACGTTTTCAAATATATACACTTAGACATAAATAGAAGAAAATGATTCGTAATCATGTTTGCATTATGTTAGGTTATGTGAGATGTCTACTGTGTAATGACCCAATGAATTTCTCGTTCTATGCACTTTGTTCTCAGATAAGCCAGCTCTTCTTTTAATGGTCCCTCTCCATGGAAAGAATGATAATAGAAGCCAACCAGGCCAAAAGTTGAGCAAAAAGGAGAAATGATTAAGGAACCTTATTAAAAGCAACCTTGTAGATTCAGACGCGTGATGGAGAGCACATTATGAGGCCTGATCCTTTTCAAATGACACCACGGTTTCCCGAACACGCCGAAAAACCTGATTAGGGTGACAAGCACTGAGTGATACTGCAAACCTGTTAATAACATGAAAATTAGAAGGGGCTCATGCAAAGAAAGGAGATTAATTTAGCTGGAGTCCATCTTGCGCAAATTGCGAAGTTGTGAATATGTTTTCAGATAATGAGCCTTCCTACTTGTCAGCTCACTTGTCATTTTCTGTAATTAATGTTAAGGAAGACTCCTTCCTGATGGTTCATATTACTCATGTACCAGGAAAATTTCTCCCCAGAAATAATTTACATTTATTATCATCAGTCTGTTTGTGTGGTTTATTTCACAGTGGAGTAATTTATTGCAGCACCATTTCGCTTGCCTTGATTAGTCACTCGTCAGACTGAGATGTAATTTTTTTTCTTCATGTGTCTGGTTCATGGAAATTGAAAGTGTTTTGGCACAGCATGGCCCCTTCTCTGCTTTACCTTTACTCTGGTTTCTTTTTATTTATGTGCCTGTTTATCTGTTCATGATTGGGGTTTTAAAATATTCCTTTGTAAAAAACAATTTCATCCATTTCTCAGACAGAAATATTGTATTTAACACTACAACTGCCAGAATCCACGATAACCCTATAACACCCAGATGGGTCAAATTTACCCATGTTTACCTGTGTTCCTAGTCCACAAAAATGCCCACTGTCAATTCTGTTTACAAATGAATGTCCCAAGTCATAAATTCGGTTAAGTGGTTTGATCTCTGGTTTTACAATTAAGGTATCTGTAAGAACCTTAATGACCTTGCATGGTTATTTGAACAGTATTACAAAAATGCAAATTGTTTTAAATGACTTGACAAATCACATACAAATAAATGTCAAATGTACACTGTTTCAACATAAAATGTGCAAAATTGGTACACTTCAATAGTGGTAAAGTTTACCAGTGGCTGTTATAGGTAGAAATGTTCATATTTTTAATATATTCCTAACAACAGTGTTAAACAATACAGTTACAGGGAAAGTTACACCTGTGGGCTTTCAGTATTTTGTTAAAATACCGAAGTGCATGATTAAAAATTGCTGTGGGTATATCTGACCCACTGACTGTTCTAGTGTTAAAGATGTCCAACCCTATTTTGCAAAAATAAAGAATATATTAACACTAGTGGGTAATAATTAACTTATTATCCAAATTTTTCACTTACCATAAGTCTGAATTTACCAGACAACAGATGAGGCTTACCAAAAGCAACATAGTACATGATTCTTTTCAAACACAGGCGTTATATCCGTGATTTCATTTACACAATATTTTAATTTATCATACAGAGCTTTTGTCTATATAGAGTTGAGAATAATGAAATTACACATGTGATTTCTTTACACAGTGTAATGCATCCCCCTGAGTCCCCACAGATAGCAAGGAAACAGATTTACCCCTCTGTGGTGTGACCATAACTCAAAGAAATATTCATTTAAGACAGATATTTAAATCAGCCTTGCTTAGCTACTAAGCTTTGCTTTTCTTTGTGCCAGTAAATTTATAAGCCCACTTCTTAAATGTATTATTCATCCAAGCATGTAAATAATGCATGCCTGGTTCCACAGTAAATTAACCCTTTACCTTACCAGGGATACAGGAGTCATTGTTTTGAAAGGCAATTATGTCATTTAATTAATGTTGTAATTAATACTGTAATTAGCTTAAACACCCTGCAACCGGGTGCCACTACTAAGCTGTCTTAATTAAATAGATTGAATGGTTTCATATCTTTTTGCACTGTCATGTTGCTGAGTGCAGAGAAATATGCCATCTTATTTGCACATTTCAGTACAACTTTTTAAGTCAAACAAGCACAGAGAGCTTGGCTTCTGAATGTAAGACTAGAGCAGGAAAGCCTTCTCCGTTCTAAGAAAGGAAGCTCCTACATTTGGACCATGATCAGTGTAAATTGTCTGTGTGTGTGTGTGTGTGTGTGTGTGTGTGTGTGTGTGTGTGTGTGTGTGTCACCTGCTCGGTCAGAATTTGACACTCTACCACAGTCGGAGTCATTGTCTACAAAAATTATAAAAGAGAATAAATCCAGTTCCCAGTCCAGCTTTCAAACTTAAGGTAAGGGAGTTGTATTTTATTGCTGCAGCACACCAGCCGAGCAGGCAGACAACTAATCCGCTAGTAGAGAGTTTTTATCCTTGCCCAACCTGACAGTGATAGAAAGTGTTTTCCCCAAACTAGAAAAATAGTTGAGAGAGGATGAAATAGCAAAGAGGTCAGTGAATACTGAAGGATTTCCAGTCCACTCAACTCTACTGGCTGCAGGTCCAGCTTTGTATTCATGGACTGTGAGCATCCGTACAGCTCATCTATTGTGCATGTGTATGTCAGAATCGTTTTTGAAGCCAGATGCCTCTGCACTACTAGGAAGCAATAAGGAGGAACTCCCTGCTTGTAAAATTAATTCTCCTTAGTATGTCAGACTGTGGCTGGAGATAGAAGCTAGAGAGGGAATATAAGCTGCTTTAATGCTCAGGATTTCTTATTTCTGTTGGGGATGTTTTCGTTATATTTCTAAATCGCTCATGGTGTAAAAATATGGAAAGGATGAATAACTGTAAACATTTTAAGCAAATTTTCTCTCTGCATATGTATCATACATGCATCTGTGGCACACACAGGCTTTCTATTTAGTTACATGTGATTTTATCAATGTCATTAGACCATTCATTGAACTAAGTGAGGAATCCATCAAAACCTGACAGGAAGGTGTAGACTAATGGCTGTTAGGCTGTAATGTTCTTTAATATGATTTTTATTTGCCTTAATTTCATCTTCTTTTACACAGGTCCCAAATCAGTCGAGCTGTTGAACACACAAACATGTACACAAATCGCTTTTATAGAAGGCTGTCTCCATGATGATTTATTCTGTGCAAAAACCACAGCTTTTAGTAAACTCAAGTGAAAAGCACATTGTGTGACAATTGTATTTTACTGCAGGGACAACAAATTAGGACAAGTATGTATTATGTCTATTGTGGCAAGCAGGACAGCAATTTGTGCACATGCGTAGTGTCTGCACCGTGTTTTTATCTCTTCATACTCCTCTGCATTTGGAGCCACCTTCATCATACACTCCAACACTCTAAATTAAAAATAGCTCAGCGGGTTTCAATTTTGTGCTGACACAAACCTAATTTTACACCTCCTTTCAGTAGTTTCCCTTGCTCTTACACTTCATATCCTCTGAAACAATCAACCGCAGCTCTGAAATTGCCTGAAACATAACAAAACAAATGAAATGGAAATTAATTTTTTGCAACAGGATTACCTACCCGTGTGACTATTATCTATCCCTGCTGTTTATCTGAAGCAAAAGGAGAAGATAATTTTACAATTAATGGCAGGGAATTCAGAACCCTACTGTAATCATTAGCTGACACATCTTGAAGAAATAGCCCTTCATATTGCCTAACCCTGAGCTTCAATAATCTTGACCCTGGGTATTAATGGATGAGTTAATGGCCTGCAGAAATCCTTTAATTTATGCCAGGGTGAATTAAGAATAAGTAATGGATTCTGCTTTTCAAAATGTCCAGACAAGGCATTTCCGTTCAGCCTATCTGAGAAATCAAATTATCATATTATCTCTTTGAATGGGTCTTCTGAAGCCATATTTCACAATATCTGATGGAAATAGTTTTGACATTCATTACATGACTCTTGCTTTATTGTGGCATGCTAGTACATGCTATGACAAAAGGGGATAATGATTTTCCAGCCAGCGATGAAGAGAATGGACATGAAAAAAATAGATCAAAAATGACAAATCAAACTTTCAGTGTCCTAATGTAAATACAAATGTAATTATGGAAGTGTAAATTGGTTTGACTCTCTGGAGTGAGGCCATGCAGCCTTTGCCCCTTTCTTCTCAATAATTTGAAGGAATGTGTGAAACACACACACAAAGGATCTTAATAATGAAACTCAAGCATCTTGTTAAGTTTGTAGCATAATGTTTGTGTACAAAGATGGACAGAGACTGAAATAAACTATATAAATTATCTCCATTTCCACTCTGTTGCTGTACTTTTGACTATTGTAGGAATTTGAAAAAACAAGTTAGAAGTCATGCTAAGTTTTGTGCACATTATTACTTATCCATACTTTTAAACACTTTTACTTTGCATTGCACGTGAATTCACGCTGGAACAAGCACTTCTCATCCAATGCACATTTTCACATTCAACTTCTAACAATCCAGGAGCTGCCTGTTTTGTGTGTTGTAATAAAATCTGTAATAAAAAGGTGTTTTAAACTATGAGGGGTGTTTAAACAGATGCGTTCATGCCTGTACAATGACCGCTGGAATAACATGTAAACACAATGTATATGTTTAAATCTTTTGAGCAGGACACAGATGTTATTTTGCATGGACTTAGCTTACATTTGCCAATACAGACTTTGAAAGCTTTATTTAAAAATGTGCTCTTTATTATTCGACAGAAATATTTTGGGAGGGGGGGGTCATAAAAACGCTCACTTTCAAAACTTATAGACATGAGTGGAGAGGTCTTTTTAGCAGTCGAGTTTAAATATCAGTAGTGATTGTGGAATTGTTTCCTTCACCTCTAAGTGACATGTACAATCATCCAAGATAACATGTAAAGTTGGTCGGAATTATCCACTTGAAAAAAACAAACAAAAACCCTCTAAATCAGTTACAGAATTTGCAGTTCTCATAATTTATTCATTGCAGCTGTTGATGCATACAGTATGTACCAAATGCATGGAGATTACTTGATACGATGAGGTGTAGCAATCCCAATTAGAACAACAATGTAGTTTCCTTGCATGTTATGTTCAGCTAGTCTGAAGTTGTTGTTGTATATATTGAGAATGCAAATGTTTCAGGTTATTGCAAATTGATTAAATAACATCTCACCTGCAATGTCTTGCTTTCTTCAGAAAAGACTCACATGAATGGGCTACAGCAATCGGGGGAGGATTCACTAAAGTTACTCATGGGTCCAATGGTGTCTGTGTCATCATTTCCAAGCTTGAGTAATTTGTCCATCCACACTGCAACACAGTTGGAGTAGGCAGTGTAGTTTCTACTAGACTTGAACACAGCAAAAGTTATGCATTTTGACACAATAATGTATTAATGGTTTGTTTATGATTTTTGGGATGGTTACTCTACTTTATATATGAAAAATTACCCAAGAAAACATGTAAAGAGGCCAAAATTATCTATTTGGAAAAAAAAATTGAAAATGGGGAAATTTGGAGTGCACAACATTTATTTCATCAGTATTTTCAATATGGAACCAAAACTCAGTCACCAATAATGTAACTGTGGTAAAGAGTGAGAATGCAAAAGTTTTATTTAAAATTAAATCTTAGTATTCTGTTAAACTTTGAAATAGTCTCAGAACAATGATAAAGATTTGAGTACAATATGAATGCTATGAGAATACCTGTAAAATCGTGTACATTTTATTACAAAGGTGGTTTCTTGTGGGCAAGGGGAGACATAAGAATTCTTTTAATGTCAGTGCAGTTTAATACAACAAACCATTATGCAGGATTTACACAGGGCTGTTGTAATGGATTGGATTAGATAATAAAGATGGTCCTATAAACTCAGTGTACATTAACATGCTTTAACTTTTGCAGATTCCCATTTCCTCTATTACTTCCCTGCATGTTGTGTTTTGTGAATTAAGGACACTCTTGGGGGCTTCACGTGCAGTCTGTGCTTACCGCCTTGCCTGCATTTTTATTGGATGATGTCATGCATGTGTCACTGCAAAGAAGAAGTTTGATGTGAGCCGTAACACTGTCAGGGAATTGTCCTGCGATGATGAAGTCATCTTTGCACTTGGGAGAGACACTTACTTTTCAGACACATGGGCTCCAAAGGTTGTTCAGCATCTTGTAAGTGAACCTCAGCCATCATGACCCCACATGCACACACAAACTCACACATAGTCTGCTGTCAAACAGCAACACAACACTGGCAGTTATTTGGGGTTTGTTTGTAATCTTTTTGGGCGCTTTGTCAGGCAGGCGCAGTGATATTAGTGTGAGTGCACAAAAGCCCCCGAGTGGTGTCACGCACAATTAATGTCCCCAGGTAGCAACTCCATTAGTCTTATGAACTCAAGTCGCAGTGGGGAATGCTAATGGTGGAGGTGCCGTAGGGCATTAGGAAGGAGTGCAGCCTAAGCTACCACTTTACCCTTCGATTTGACCAGTGTGCACCTCCATCTCACTTTAGAGACCTACAACCAACACCCCCCAACCTCGACACTTCAGCGAGACACACTGTCAAGTAGCAAGCAGCCTCTGAAGAGTCCATTGGCAATGTGTGCCACTCACTCACACAGCTGTGGGTCGTTTCATTTTAATGATCATTTATATGTCTCAGCCATCTTATCCAAATGTCTCCAATTACATAATGGCACCGTGTATTGTGTCACGTCAGTGAACCCTTTGAAAGTCCATATTTTCTGTTCTGTGTGAAAACACTGTTACATGGTTAATCATTGTCAGCTTTCATAAATGTTGGCTTCCATCTCAGCAGCCTCAAATCCCACACAGTCACGTGACCTCCTCCACCACAGATCCCCAGCTTGACCTTGCTGGTGTAGAAGCATGGAGCGGTTCATTTGTTCTAACGGGCCTACAGCTGAGCTAAACCCAGCGGTGAGGCCTGCCTGCTCCCCTGCTCCATGCCCGCTCTACCATGGATGTATTTAGGAAGCCTGGTAGCTACCTTTACATCACAGCTCAATAGCATCATGTTGCCTCCAAACCTACATGTCAATTCCATGTCACACAGTCCACGGAGCGAAAAAAGAGGTAGAGGTGGTCTGTGATAAAGAGTGAGCTGACAGAAAGCAGAGCAATAGAGAGGGAAACGCTGGTAATTTTCATAGAATGAACCCACATTGCCAAGCAACCTCCATCCAGGCATGAAAAACACAAGCCTGCCATGACAGTGACTGCAAATGGAGAGAAGTCACTCTGAGCCTATTCACAGCCTTTATTACATTATCAATTACAGATTATAAATGTACTCCACACCGTCTGGTTCTCTATGCCTTACTCCATCATGTTGTGCCGTCATCACTCAAACCGAGGCCCACACGGGAAGGCCGGCAGAGCTCTCAGGTTCCTAGGCGCCCTCTCACCGTTGCTATGGAATGCAGTAGCTGTTTTATTGCTTCTGGCAGTAATTGCACTTACATTTGATGGTCTTTTGTTGCGATAAACCCCACAGCTGGCTTTCTGTTAGCTCCTGCTACAATACAGTCATCGTACTCTTATATATGTGACAGCTGATGAAGCTCAAACCAAATGCACATCTTTTTACCTGCTGCCGCTTCAGCATGAACAAAATCACTGGCTGAGGTGTGTGCGTCAGTAGTTCAATAGCCCCTCTTTGTTTTTATTCATCAGCACTAGTCCTTGACCACTGTATTAAAGTGTCTGCTGCAGTCATTTGTTGGAAGGATCAGAAAGCGTCCACAGCTGCTTAAAGTCCACATCTTTGATTTTATGGTCTTCCTATGAATGAGCCAAGCAAGTGTTCATATTGATTTGCACATTAAATATATTAGTAATAAAACAACATCCTGCTGCAAACCAATTGTAAAATCAATAGTAATTGGAACCAAAATATTATGAGTTCTTGGTCTGCAGTCTTATTGTCTCTGTAACTGACCGGTGAAATCCTGTATGTTTGCACGATAAATGCGATAAATATTGATAACAATGTCAAATGAATGTATGGGTGTAATTCTGAGAGCCTAAATATAAATTGAATAAACTCTGGAAAAAAGGTCTGCGATGGAAAAACAGGAGGTTAACACAGCAATCCAGAACTGAACCTGATGAACTTGTACAGAAACTGTTATTGATCCACAGAAAATGAGAAATTTGGAGAGGGACATAGTTTGGAGATGCTATGAGATGGCATTCTAGATCAATTCATGCCACAAACTGTTAGGACCCCAAGATATTTCTTAAAATAAGTTGATTTTGGTTCCAGTCTTGGCTTGAGTATTTTCTATCAGTTATGGGTACTTGCGCTTCTTAACCTCTTAATTGTCACAGTAAGAAATAAAACTTGGAAAAAAAAATAATCAAAAAAGTAGCAGAATGTGTTCCTGGTTTCACATGAATAATTATTCCAACCAATCATGTAGCAGTTATGGACATTTATTTATGGTTGACTTGCCTGTTTAGGACAACTTTAGGCAGTCACAGGGACACAGACTAACTGTGTATTTTCACACATGTAATGTTTATGTAATAGTTCCATTAGACTCCCTAGAATATGTATAATGTATATTGTTTTTTTTTTTTTTCAAATCTGAGCGTCATTTTATGTTATTGTCTGAAGAGAAGATTTATATAAATCATGTTTCACCCTTTCCACTAGTTTCAAACTTGAATAATCAGCATATACACTGCCTGGCCAAAAAAAAAGTCGCCACAAAAAAAGGTCTCACACACTTTACTACAGTATTTTGTTGGACCGCCTTTAGCTTTGATTATAGCACGCATGTGGCATGGTTTTGATAAGCTTCTGCAATGTCACAAGATTTATTTCCATCCAGTGTTGCATTCATTTTTCACCAAAATCTTGCACTGATGATTGTAGAGTCTGACTGCTGCACAAAGCCTTCTCCAGCACATCCCAAAGATTCTCAATGGGGTTAAGGTCTGGACTCTGTGGTGGCCAATCCA
>JAQQAE010009672.1:0-14481 GCA_029823295.1 Pseudamia nigra
GCTTCCCGGGTGGGTGGCGAAACGTCTTCAACCAAATTTCCAGTCCAGTCGATGGAAGAAAAACCACACGCCTTGGATGGCATTGCATGTTGACCAGAATTTACCTACTTTAACTTAGCTGATAACTAGCCAACTTACCAAGACATTACCAAGTACTGTAGCTGAACTGTGTTACACCAGTCACTGATTGCATCAGCTGCATCCATACCTAGACACATTTCAACAACATTAGGATATTTTTAACTCTTCCTATACCTCTATCGATAAATATTCCCACTTTCCCGCTCACTCTTTCACCATCTCTCCTCTCCCCTTTCCCTCTCCCTCCTTCTTCTCTTCTCTCTCCATCCTCCTTGTCTCTCCTTATCTCTCACTTCTCCAGTCACCTCTCACAGTCTTTATTTTCTATCTTGCAATACTGTGATACTAACGTGCGTCTTCCCTGTAGTTTTGTGCTTCCTCCCTCTGCCCTATGTCTCTAGGTCACTAGATCTCCTGATGTCCTTGCTATGTGTTTGCTGGTTCTGGACCAGTCCAATATCTCTGGACATCACCCAGTATCTGTGTTGTTTGTTGTCCTATCTCTACTCTTTCTTTTGTCTCTCCTCTGTCCACTAACCCCAACCGGTCGAGGCAGATGGCCGCCTACCCTGAGCCGCTGGTTCTGCTGGAGGTTTTTCTCTTCTGTTGAAAGAAGTTTTTCCTCCCCCCCTGTCGCCCTTGGCTTGCTCGCGGTGGTTCTGTTGGGTTTACTCTCTGTACAGTCATGAGGTCTCAGCCTCGAATTGTGAAGCGCCTAGAGATAATCGGTAATTATGATTGGCGCCATACAAATAAAATTGAATTGAATTGAATAGAATTTTGTGTCTTCTACTTCTTGTTGTCCCTTTTTTTCTTTTCTGGACCTTCTTTTCTGTGTCTTCATGTTTCGTATGTTACGTATTTCTCTTTATTCAGGCCAACATCACATGCTCGCTGGTGAAACTGTGCAAACTCTCATCCTGACAGACACATGAATCAGCAAAACAATGCATTTTGTGGATAAAAATTAAAAATGCCTACAAATAAAAGGAACAAAAAGGCTATTTAACAACTAATACTTAGCTAAATAATGAAAAAGACATATCATAGCAAATAAAGTCTCAACAAGACATTACAGAATAATCACTCAGGGAATTGTGTGTAATAGCAACAATAGTAAAAATATTAATATCGTGGCTATAAAAAGCACCTTTCAACAGAGCCAAAGACACTTTACAGAGTAGAAAGAAAAGTAGGACAGAACTAAAAGCTTTGATTGTCTGGAGACCATGGGCCTTATTGAACAGGGACTTTTTAAGAGTTTTTTGAAAGTGTCCAGTGTAGTGGCATTGCAGGTCTCCACTGGGAGAGAGTTCAGAATCAATACTGCAGTACTATAGGAGTACTAACTGCATTTCTGGAGATGTGTGTCCACATCAGGATTTTGCTCTCATTTTCAAAACAGTGTTTATTAAACTGTTCCAAGGAGTTAGAGGTCACTGCGTGTCAGTGGCTCACCTGGTAGAGCACACCCACATGACTCAGACCTACAACAGCAGCTTGGGTTCAGTTCGGACTCAAGGCCCTTGAGGCTGCATGTCTCTTTCTCTCTCCACTCTCCCATCTTTCCTGTCTATATTCATTGTAACTATCAATAGGTGAAAAGGCCAAAATAAATCTTGAAAAAATTCTGAGATATTTAGGAGAAAAGTTTCTATACACCTCCAATTTGGCACAGATCCAAGTAAAAACCAGGATTTTTAAAAAGTAATTCACTCTGACAATCTGTCTGAAAAGTGCACTATGGGCCTTGGCAGAGGTCTGCATTCTACTGAATGCCATTCTATTTTTCCTTCTGTTTCCTTGTTTCACTTTTATTTACTTGTTTTGTCATTTCAACTCTTGTCCTAATTAATGGATTACTTCATGTGCCACTGAGCTCACCTCCTATATTAATGGCACAGTAGATACTGTATGTTTTTTTTTTTTATCAAGTCTGAGAAGGTGAATTTTAATTTGTGTGATTGATGTTTGCAGGATTATCCCAGCTATTCTGATAATGTGTAAAAACATAACTGGTAGTTCAGACTTGAACTGAAGAGGAAACATGATTCCAAATGAAATTGAATATTCTTGTGACATTCATGAAACTTTTGTTGGAAACCAGAATCATGATGGCTTGATTCTACTCAGTTCATTATAACTACAGTATGAGTAACATAACCAACATTGCCACCTTCTCTCCACATTATTCACCTAAGTGTAGTCAATCCAAACCCTTTGACTTTTCAAAAGTTTGATCCAGATTCACTTTACATTTTATGAAAACACAGCCAAGTTCTTTGTTTATCTTTCTGTTTTCATTGCATCTTTATTATGTCTTGACATCTTTCAGTTTCTTTGCGACAGCCAGTAGATACTCTTCCTTGAATTGGGGCAACCATTGGCAGGAAGGACATCAATAACCTTTGTTATACTGATGATACAGTACTAATGTCATGACCCAGAGGATTTACAAGCTCTACTGGATAAAACTGACACAACATCAAAGGAGTATCACCTGGAAATGAATAGAAGAAAGACAATATTAATGGCAGAAACCAGACTTATTGAAGAACTGGACATACAGAACCATGGTGTCCGGCTGGGGCAAGTTGAGAAGTTTAAATATCTTGGCTCTATACTGGATCAGTATGCAGATCGGAGTTTGGAGATAAAGGCAAGACTAGCTGCAGCAAGATTGGTCTTGAGCTCGCTCAGCTTCCTTTGGAAGGATAGATCTCTTTCGAAATCAATCAAACTGAAGTTGATTAAGACATGAGGGTGGCCTGTTGCACTCTACAACAGGTGTGAGGTATGGACTTTAAGAGCAGCTGACATAAAATGTCTTGGGGGCATTTCAGATGCCATGCTATAGCCGTGTGCTAAGAATCAGTTGGACGGATCATCGAACAAATGAATTTGTCATGGAAGGGTTTTGTGGGATGGAATGCCAGTTGGTGGAAACCATAAGGAAGACGAAACTCCAGTACTTTGCTCACATCACCAGAGCCCAAAATTTATGCACCTACATTCTTGAGGGACAGATAGATGGAACAAGGACGAGAGGACAGTGGAGAAGGAGATGGACCAATGACTTAAAGGTGTGGATGGGGAAAAGTGCATCAGAAAGCATAGCAATAACAAGAGTCATTGAATAATGGAGAGTGCTGGTCCATAAGCCAACCCCCGACCCTCAGACGTGAGGATGGGACTAGGCAAGGGAAGGCTTTCGCTTTCAATCTATCTACAGCTCAGTAGTAGCTCCACCATCATCTTACAGAAACAATGAAGTACCAACATCGCCATTTTGGAATTAAACATATACATATTTTACTTATTTGTATTTCTTTGAGGGGGAAACAAAGGAAATGTTTAGGAAGGAGCAGAGACTGGCATTTGCATCTTGAATACCACATGTTAGACCACAAACACTGAGGCAATACCAACATCTGTGTTTAATGTACAGCATTTCATAGCAGACCTGGACCAGTTTTCTGCTGATAGGAGTCTTGGTCTCTTGAATCCCCTAATTCATCTTAAATGATATTCCTGTTATAATAGTGATGCATTTCCATTATATGTGCAACAATGAGGTGTGATTTGGATTTTGGCTGCAGTGCATCTCATTTGTCAGTTTGAAACATGGTGGAAAAATAAAACATCTGGTAATGAATTTGTCTTGAAGATGAGAGTATGGTTGTGGAGGTAGTAACTCATTCTCATCTTTTATACCTCCCTCTTTCTTCCTCCTCTTCCCTTTCATTTATTTATCCTCCTCTTTTGTCATTGCTGAAGAGGTTGCATGATGCACCCCACCGCCGCCGCCAGCAAACCGCCTCACTTTTTGCATATTCATTTCATGTTAAATTGATGGATTAAGTTATCCCTGGCTCAAAATCAATCTTGGCTTGCTATTCCTTTACACTGGACCACAATCCCAGAGAGAGAGAGAGAGAGAGAGAGGGAGAATATACCGAGACACTGATAAGGCTCAGTCCCATTATATGTCATTTTAAACAAAGAAGCAAAGCAGCCTGTGGAGACTCCCTATCAGCTATTAAACAGAGACGTAGCATGCAGCCTGAGATTGATGATTAGCATTTTCTCCTGGTAGAATAAAGATGCTGGCCTGGCCCTGCGATAACCAGAAAGAGTAAAAAGAAATGCTTCCTTTCTTCTTCCCTCTTCTTTTTCTTTTTGTATTTTTTTTTTCCTCTGTTGGCTTTTCAGTCCATAAATATCCATAACTGTGATTTTTTTTCTATTTACTACACTGTTCCCTTTTTTTTCTCCCTCTCCCATGTTCCCTCCCTCCTCTCCTTCTCTCTTTACCAAGGCAAATAAATGCACAGGCCATCTTGCTGTCCTTTTGTCTTGTGTCCTTGTTTAATCTGTTAGGAGTGGACAACACAGAATCCCTTATGTCACAGTCGGAGACTTGTAAGTCCTGGCCAGATACAAGGCAGAATGACACAGAATGAAAGCAGGCTAAAAGGAGGGATTTAAGTGAGAGTTTGATAGGAGCATGTAGGACTATTGTTTTCTTTGCTGCAAGACCAATGTCAACCATTGTGCTGGGACAGTTTGAACAGCATGTAAGGGCTGCTCGACAGCTGGGTTTTAGATCTAAAGAAAGAATGTTTCTGCCTCATAATCTGTCATGTTATGCAGCCAAAGAAGAAAATTACATTTACTGCAAACCCTACAGGATCCTACCATTGTTCTTCATTTCCTTTATGGCACACTACTGCATAAATAATCTCTTGACATAAGTTACTGAACAAGTCACCGGGGTCAAGTTCTCAGTGACCTTCACTGTTCCACTTACTTCATGCATCACTTCTTTGACATTCACATTTTCTAAACTTTGTTTAAATATGTTAATGCAGTTGCAGTTTTTCATTTTGCCAGCTTTGCAGCATTTGTATCCCTGTTACACCATGTACAGCTACTGCGTTAAATTTTTATTTTTAAGCGTCAGTGTGGATTTATACAATTTGCAGCTGCGATGTAAAGGTGAAATAGGCATTTTTTGTGTCTATTATTTATTTATTTATTTTTACATCAGGGCGCTCAAAGAAAATACTCACTGAAACTAGAAAATGCTATTAATTTGCTATTATTAAATTATTATTAATGCTATAATTTATTCTCTGCAGTAACTGACTTCCCAAACAATATGTTTTTCTTCCAAGATGGTACATTTATATATTGATTTCCTCAATTCCAGCTAATATTTATTTAAATTTTTTTTAAATACTGTAACTGGAAGAAATCAATTCAAATTTAAAGAAAAGGCTTTTGTTGATCCAGTTATAGAAACATAACAAGGATTTTAAAGTGGAAGATGGGTTGGAAAAGGCTGTTTCATTTTCATTTTTTCAGAGTCGGACTCTTCCAGTGCAATGTCTAAACTTGTTTCTTTGTTTCTCCCAAGATTATTTGGATTGTTAATTGAATCCCAGTTGTTCTTGCTTTTTAAAGTAAAACAGACATGATTATGCTGTAAATGTTGATATTGTATGATACAGTGCAGGTAATACAACCACTTAAATGAAAGTAGAGCAGTTAAATGTGCAATTTTGTAAAACTGTATGACCAACCAAGGAGCACAACATATTCAGATTTTGTGCAACCTGAGAGAAATTATTTGTACCAGTGACCACAGCGGCAAGGCTGTTTTGTAGCCAGCGTTTGTAGCCTTTTTCAACCTACATATATTCTTGCAGAAATACATAAACAGTAATAGATAGAAAGGAGGCTTAAACACACACATTAATGCAGATGTAAGAACATGTTCTCATGCTCACATACAGATACACACTTGTTTGTATCATGGTTCTCCCATGTGGTCAAAACTACATCACTAGAGCTCCACCATTTGCTCACAGAGAGTACTGCAACAAAGACCTGCAGGATGTGTTGCTAATTTTTGGACAGAATGTGTAGATAAAAAACAGTTTAAATTTTAAAAGACAGATTTTCGTGCTACATTGTTACAATTGGCAATCAGTTGTAACTGGTGATCAAGAATCAGAATCTTTTCAATGATCACATGACTGCGTTCAGTGGAATTTGCTTTCAGTGTAGCAAGTAAGTACATCTGAACAAGAACAAATATTACAAGCATCACATTACATTGTACAGGGTATTACGCTCATCTTGACATTATGCATATACACCCATGTTAAAGAGGATCACACAATGCTCTTCAGTGAGTTAATATGTCATATGTCATATGATACTGTAATATATGATCACTGATTTATGACTGTTATGCTCTCTGTATCTTCTACATACCATGGTAATCTGCTTATATGTGCCCTCATCCATTCAACAGCAAAAAGACAAAAAGTATACACAGTGATGTCTGTGCTCAATGTATTGTGTTGAGATTTTATGAATACTTGCTTAAATAAAACTCAGAACAAGTTTTTAAACTTATATTTAAGCAAAATAAACCAATATGTGCTGTATTCAAGCTATCTTTGACAGCTGAATTTCCAAAATGTTATTGCTGTGTAAAATGTATATAGAAACAGAATGTAATGATTTGCAAAACATGGAACTCCAACAGGCACGCGACAACAACAAAAAACAGGTTTTTTAAATTATTTTACCTAATCATACCATACAGTAGATGGAGCAATACTCAGCTGCTCGACAAGTATCTGATGCTGAATTTGTTACTGGAAAAATATTTGGGGACTTTAAGTTGTTCACATTTACTGCCCATATTTTCCCAGGTCTGAGGCTGAGAACTGGTGAGTCTACCATCATAATCCTCAAACATCTCAGTTGTCACCGCCACCATTGAGATTTTGACTAGATCCTCTGGAGAAGATGAGGGGGAAAAGTCCAACAGGAAAAGCAAAATCCCATTGCTTTGATACCTTTGTCATCACCGTAGATGGTCAATTAGACTAAACAGTATCTGCTTCACAGAAGAGGCCACGATGACAAGTTAGTCAAGGAGAGAAAAGAGGAGACATTTGTTGCCATGTTGACAGATGTGGAGACACGGATGGACACATTTTCCCCCAAGAACATTTAACACAAGAAATGTGACATCAGCTTTTCACCATGTGACTGCATATTCATCCTGCTGCACCGGCCACGCTCCTTCCATTCCCACATTCCCTGACCACTTGTTCTTATCAAAGGAGAGTAATTTTGTTTTTGTCTATGTCTTTCCAATCTGCTTGTCAAGGCAAGAATTAATCCTTTCTCTCTGCATCCAGACTTGACAACAGGAAATCACCTCTTTTTTGCACCTGCATTTTGCCTTCATTCATGTGAAATATAAAATTACAACAGTTACAGTCACCTTTCATCAGGTTTCACCCCCTTTTGTTTCCATTTATTGTGAATATCTGGCACAAATATCTGTAAAATGAAACACAGGACATTACAATTGAAAATATTAAAGCCCTATTATCTTTTCATTTGAATGCAGCTCCATTAAGAGTTTCATTTGAGCCAAATTATATGCATAATAGATTATTCCTACTAGATAGTGTAGCATGACACCTGGTATACTACCAAGCTGGCAGTGTTATTCAACTTCAAAAAGCAGAGTGATGCTTGTTGAAAGATCTAAACCATTGTATCATGATAGTTAAGCACAGTGGTCTACAACATGCGGCTCTTTAGACCCTTTCCAGTTGATTGTGTGGCTTTGTCCAGTGATGAAAGCAACAATTTATAATAAATCAAAATGAAAAATAATAAGCATGAAATCACCAAAAAGAAGGGAAAAACAGCTAATTACAAAAAATTCAGACAAAACTGAAGACAATGATCTACAAAATGGACAGAATTTAACAATATAACTAATTACACAACTAATCATGAACGAAACAATTAATACAACAAACAAAAAATGAACAAAATAATCAAGTAAATGAGCAGAAACAAGGAAATGACCAAAAAGCAAAATAATGAACAAGACAAAAGTGAACTAAATAATGAGGAAAATGAGCATAAATGTACCAAAATGACTAAAATAATACTTTTGCTGAATGAAAATGGATAAAAACTAACAAAATAATCGATGAACAAGATAATAAACAAAATGAATGAAAAAGCAAAATAATGAGCAAATGTCACAAAAATGAACATTATCCACAAAATGGTCAAAAGTGAACAAAAATAATTAGGAAAATCAACACAAATAAATAACGCAATAAAGGAAATGTGCAAAAATGATGAAGAAATAAACAAAATAATCAATCTAGTGAACAGTCATAAAGCAAACAATGTACAGTATAAAGGGAACAAGGATGTCCAAATTAACCAACAAGATGACGAAAAATGGAAAACAGAATAAACTAATTGTTTTTTATGAATGATTCAGATATTTTTTGCGGCTCTAGTTTTTTCTGTTCTGTTCCAAATATGACTACAGCAAAAAATGGAAATATTAACCTCATTTAAAACTGTACAGCTTGATGATGAATAAGAATACAGACCACATTTACTCCAGAACCAAACCAAAGGAGTTACAGTACATGTGCGGCCTGCTCTCCTTCTTCATGTCTCTCTCACTTTCATACATACACAAATAAACACAGGCCCAGGTCACCGATGTCCTTGTGTCTTATCAAGGTTTTAGCACTGCGGCAGATCAGTGGTTTCTGTCAACCGACACTCGACCCTTGATGATAGCACAAAAGGCTACATGTACCTGAATCATGTTGATGTGTGTGTGTGTGCAACAATGGCAGTATGCTAGAGTTTATCTGTTTCCTCTTCCTCTCTATCATCCAGTCACATTCCAAAGCCATGACCTCCCCATTCACTGCCAGACAGGCCCGTGTCTATTTATTGGCCCTCCACTGGATATGTATTCTTTCTTTCTCTCTTTCTTTCTTTCTCTCTTTCTTTCTTTCTTTCTTTCTTACTTTCTTTCTTTCTTTGTTCTGTCAAACAAGAAATTATGTGTCATAAGATTTTAAGAGTGATGAAAAAACTTGCATTCACTCCTTTTCATTAATTCATTTTCTTGATTATTTTGTCCTTTTTGTCCAATTCCAATCAGTTTGTTGGTTGTTTTATTCATATTTGCTGATTTTCTCAAAAAAAAAAAAAAATAATGCATCTGTGTTTTCACTTTCGCTCCTGTGGTTTTTGATCATTTCCGGGATTATTTTTGTTCATTTTTTTTACTGCAGTTTTGTTAATTTTGTTGCTTATTTTATTACATTTTTCATCATTTTTGTTCATCTCCCTAATTATTTTGTTCATTGTTATGCTTGTTTTGTAGGATTTCTTGACTATTTTGTTCATTTCTGTTCCTATTCTAGATTATTTTGTTTGGTAAACTACATTTCAAAGACTTTTTCAGGATTTTTCCCAAGGCTCCCGGGTCTACTTCTGAAGATTTAGATTAAATCATACAGACTCATTCACACAGATGGGCAACATGAGGAGATCATAGAAGACAAATATGGTTTTACCCTTTTTGTGAGGCTATAGTACTGTGAAAAAAACTGTGCTTAAAAGCTGAAATCCATAGCCATTTCTGAATATAATAACTTACGCTTTTAGGGGCCTGAAATAATATAATGGGGCTAGAGCCCCTCTGAAAAGAGTCTAAAACAGCCCCAGCTCAAGGTCAAAGGCCGTGTCTATAATACTAGCAGAGGGCTTTTGCTTGGTATCAAATACATAAGACAATTTGTTCAGAATATCAGTTTCACAGTGTGATACTTTTTTTGAGATGGGAGGTGATGATTCCATCAAACATTACCCTTCAAAAGAGGGCGCTCAGCACCACTCATGAATACTTATAAAGAAAGACACACAAACACACGGCTACTTAATCTCCCTTTACACGCAACCCTGCGTAGCCTATCTTTGTTTTTCCCTGTGTAAAATTACAATTGTACAGGTGTCCAGCCGGCAAAGCATTGCTGACAGACAGGCATGCAAGAGGACAGCCAAGCACTTGTGTTCCTCACAAAGATCTTTCTTGTCTTACAACTGGCTGTCCTGCCCAACATGTGGCTTTAGTTACAAAACCCGCTCTTCTAGCAGGAGCCCTCTTCATCTCCCTGAAGAACACAGAGGACGATGGAAGGTGCTTTCCAAGATGAGCAGCAAAGTGGCTTCCTCTTTCAAAGGACCGTGGATGTACATGGCTCATGGATTCCTGTGTTAGCTGTGAGATAGCGTGGCACCTGCAGAGGCCAGACAGGAAGAAAGGACAAGAGACGAGAGGAGAGAGATGACAAAACAGAGGGAAGCCGCTTAGATTTGATGCCAGGGAAAGAGCCGGCAGCTTTCTCAGATTTCAAACGCCCGTTGTGTGAAATTGCAGTTTCAAACGCTGACAATGTGACTACCTTCCACCCTTACCCCCATAACCTGCACTCATCAGAATATCATGAAATGTGCAGATTAGTGTGTTCAGAAAAGCATGCTACACAGAGCTGACTGTGTACCCCACCCTTACCTGTAGGTTTTCATCCAGTTTCCTCTCTGGGATAAGCAAAACTACACTTCACTTTTGTTTGAGCTGTAATATCTGAGCACAAATGTGTATTTTGTGCATCATATATTTATTTTATATTCAAAGGCAAATGAAACAAAAGGAATTACTTGACTTCCAGCCTGAGACAGGGGTAAAACAAAGGGCCTTAGGTGATTGACACATCCAGAGAGTCTCCTGCCAATCTTGCACACAATCCATTTCCTCAACCCAGAGTGTTCTCTTTGTGTGTTGAATATGTTTTGGAACATGCTGGCCATTGATTGACATGGGCGCAGGGGCTGGTAAAACATTTCTGTGGTGTGAAGCAAACAACGGTCCATCTGTCACTGTGTCTCAGATGTTCGGCCTGAGGGGTTATACTGGTGTAATAGTGGTACAAAAATCCTGGATATTCAACTCTTTTGTTCTTTTGTTCATATTCTTTTTCTTGACTTTGTTTCCTTTTGACACATCCATTGTCCTGAAAGGATTATTCTCATTTATATTTTTGCATTACCCTTCAACTTTCAACCTGGCATGATTGCTTGGAAGTGCTTTATGTATGTCTTTCAAGTTCAGCCTGCCTCAGAAAGATGTGTTCTTTCTTTAAATGTCCTCAAAGACCAACTTCCATGGCTGGATTGATCCAGAAAGAAGCTTTTCCAAGTTAACATCAAATATTGAAGCACAGCAGCTATCAAAATTGATGCCATAGATGTCATCCACCTACAACAACCTGAGGAAATATTACCACTTAAATGATGATTATGCTTACCAGGCATCATAAATACACTGATAATTGTTGTGTAGATGGTACATATG
The DNA here is from genome assembly GCA_029823295.1 of Pseudamia nigra. Classification (NCBI taxonomy): domain Eukaryota; kingdom Metazoa; phylum Chordata; class Actinopteri; order Kurtiformes; family Apogonidae; genus Pseudamia; species Pseudamia nigra. The sequence goes on from JAQQAE010009672.1 coordinate 11,360, forward strand.
ACTACAGAGTAAATATTAAGTGCAACAATAATAGCAACATATTCATACTTGTTCAGTTATTGAGACTTCCTTTTTTCCTTTAAACAGTTCGGAGGCATAGCAGTGACATCCAAACTGAGTCACCACCTTACACCTTTCTGTTTCCAGATGAAAACAATAAAAAAAAGCTGTATATATAAAATGTCCTCATACTTGTGTATTTCCAAAATGTCATATGGATTGATTCAACACCGGCATTACAATTTTAATCAGCGGTGTAGAACCAGGTGTTAAAACGCATGCGGCAGCCCTTCAGGCCATAAGAAATTGGACAAGGCACCAGGAAATTGTGTCTCCTCCAGAAACAAGTGTTTTGTGATTGTTTACCCCATGTTTTTAAATTGCATTTCTTCCTTTTTAATTTAAGCACTTCAGCTATGGGATTCAGGAAAAAACAGAGAGAGGGAAAGAGGGGGTGCAGGAGGAGGAATGGGGGAGCCTTTTCTGATATTTTTTCCTCGTCTTTCGATCCCTCCATCCTTTCTAGTATTAACCCTGTCTGATGTGGCTCCTGTCAAATGCAAATGTCACGACCTGATATGGTCAGCCCACAGGACACTTTGACTACCTGCTTCACGCCTAAATTAAAATATGAAGTTCAATGGTTTACGTGTGGGCCTGCAAAATGTGCAGACATTTGTTAGGGTATGCTGTGCTGGTAAAGGTTCATGTCAAAATGTTTTAGGCTGTGTGCATGTGTGTGGCTGATTTTGACACGCTTTAAATTACCTAAGGAACACATGATCAGTGAAGGACAGGGAGAAATATAGTGTGAAAAATAACAACACATGAAAAACACTTAACAAAATAGAGTGTTTTTGGTCCTACAACACACTACTGTATAAGCAGAGGTGGGTAGTACTCAAGTACATTTACTTCTTTATATGTACTTGAGTATTTTTTTCAGAAAACTGCACTTCTCAGAGTTGCTAATTTATAGAGTACTTTTTACTCTTAGCTATTTACATTTGAGATAAAAAATCGCACTGCACAGTTACACTACTAATCAAAAGTTTTAGAACACCACAATTTGTCCAGTTTTTTGTTGATATTCAAGCAGTTCAAGTTCAACTAATAGCTTGAAATGGTACAAAGGTAAATGCTGAAGTGTCAGAGGTTAAAAAAGGTTACCCGAAACTGAAAAATAATGTACATTTCAGAATTATACAAAAAGGCCTTTTCAGAAAACAAAACATGGGTTAACAACTTAAAGCCTTTCTGTGCCAATAGAGGTTGGTCAAGCCTTAAAAGTTGGTACGACTAATTCCTACAGGTGTCACAAGTTGGCTTGATTAATTAAAACCCCCTCTGTCTGCATAAAAGCAGTGTTGGAACACACTGGTGTACCATACCCTCATTATTTGTCAGACTTTTTCCTGTCAGTGTCCCTCTACTTTCAGCCTTTTGATAGTGAAGGAAACTGTTCTCAGCGACACCTTGACTTTTTTCACAAATTCTCTGTAGGAAAGACCTACATTTTTAAATGGTGTGATGGTCTGTCTCTCTTCCATTGTTTTTGTTTCTTTTTCTCGCCATTTTTATAGCAACACAATGCTTTCTGCAGTACAATACTAATGCTCACAAGGGTATGGTACAGCAGTGTGTTCCAACAATGCTTTTAATCAGACAGAGAGGGTTTTAATTCATCAAGCAAATTTAGGACACCTCTAGGAATTGGTTGTACCAACTTTCAAGACTTGACTAACCTCCATTGGTGCAGAAAAGCTTTAAGTTGTTGTGACATGTCTTGTTGTCTGAAAAGGCCTGTTTGTGTAATTCGGAATATATCGGTAGTAGGATGCTGAGGTTGGAACTGCCAAGCAGCAGGCCTAGAGGAAGACCAAAGAGGAGATTTATGGATGTGGTGAAGGAGGACATGAAGGTAGTTGGTGTGAGAGAAGAAGATGCAGAGGATAGGGTGAGATGCAGGCAGATGATTCGCTGTGGCGACCCCTGAAGGGAACAGCCGAAAGGAAAAGAAGAAGAAGACATTATTTTTCAGTTTTGGGTAATCTTTTTTAACCTCTGACAGTTCAGCACTTACCTTTGCCCCATTTCAAGCTATTCATTGAACTTGAACTGCTTGAAAATCAACAGAAACTAGAAAAATTGGCATGTTCTACAACTTTTGACTGGTAGTGTACATTTGACCACAGCTCAATGGGAAGGAGTAAAAAAGGGGGGAATAAAAAAAAATTAAATCAAATATACAAAATGAACAAAATTATCTAGGAAATTAACAAAATGAATGAACGAATCAACAAAATAAGCAAAAAAAAATGAAAAAAGCAGAACAAAATTTCAAAATGAGCATAAAAAATAAACCAGAAGAGTAACAAAACTCAACAAAATAATAAAGTGAATTCTAATATAAAAAACATAACAAACACACAAGCATACAAATGGAACAAAAAATCAAAATGACAAAACAAAATGAGCAGAAACGGTCAAAATAATCAAATAAGTTGACAAAATTATCAAAATAAGCAACAAAGGCTGGACAAACAGCAAAATAAGTAACAAAAAGAGCAAAAAATGAGCAAAAATTAGGCCAAATCTCCAAATGAGCATAAAATGAGCAAAATAATCCAGATAATTAACAAAACTGGAGAAAATAATTAAGCATGATGTACAGTAAAATTTAAAAAAAACATAATGAGCACCATTGATCAATATAACCCAGAAATTGAGTAAAAAAAAATTACCAAAATGTGCAAAAATAATCATGGAAATGAACAAAAATGAATAAAATACATGTTTGAATGCAACATGCTGTCATAAATTCTATGTTATGAAGCTGCTCACTATTTGAGTAGTTTTGTATGAGATACTTTGTTTTCTTACTCAAGTACTGTACTTATGCTGACTGTATGTGTACTTCTGTTTGAATCATTGTAAAGTATGAATACTTTTACTTCAGTACTGTTTCTGTTTACTCTACCCAACACTGCCTATAAGAGCACATCAATAAGTTTGACTTTATGATGCTGTAGTGCATTATTTAGCTTGAAGCGCTTTTTTTTTCACGCACCTTAGAGGACTGTTGCTAGCCACAAAAATGTCAGAAACATACTGTGTATGTG
>JAQQAE010009673.1:0-14480 GCA_029823295.1 Pseudamia nigra
ACCAAACTGAAAATTATCCAGAATACTATGAACATCAAGTGTAGCTAAAAGCTGTTTGGCAACCACTTTTTCCAGAAGCTTGGCCAAAAATGGACAGGTTAATCATATTTTAAAAATTATCTAGTTCATCATGCAAATGGTTAATTCTGATTTACAGTGTGTGTTAACTTTGACAGCCCTAGTTAAAATGTATTATCACTTTACTTTTTGTTGATTATTTTTGGTTATTTGTATTGATTTTGATTATTAAGAAATTGATTTTTGTTGATTTTGTTGATTAGTTTTATATTTTCTACATTTACTTGGTTACTTTGTACATTGTGGTTGTTTTTATGATTTTTGTTCCTTTTGCAGTGTATGTAGTTAATGTTTTGTTCATCTTTGTTTAACATTTTATCATTTTTGCAAAAGGTTTGCTTTTCTCATTGTTTTAATTAATTACTGTAAATTTTGTTTTATTTATTGACTATTTTGTACATTTTGTCATTTGTTTTCTTCATTTTTTCTATATCAATTTGACTTATTTTAGTCATTTTTGTCCTTTCTTGTTCAGTCCCTTAATTTTCCTTTGTTTTGCACATGCTGTGGATTATTTTGTTCAGTTGTGTCTTAATTGTGTTCATTACTTTGGTTATATTTGTCCATTTTCTTTGTTTTGGTCATTTACATAATTATTTATTCAATTTGTGGACTATTTTGCATATTTTCAAAATTTTTGTTCATCATCTAGTTAATTTTTTTCTTGGTTTTGATTTGGAGGTTGCAGACCCCTGCTCTAGGAACTCACATTGACTGTATCAATAACTTAGTAGAAATTAGATTTTTATAACTTGATTGTTTTGTTTTATTTACAAATGCCGTTGCTTGATTTGTTCATTTTTAATATTTTTTGTACATTTTATGATTTTTTTAAAATCATTTTTGCTCATAGTATTGCTTAATATGCTGGCTTTTTGTTCAATTTCTTAATTATATTGTTCATTTTTTAATTCACTTTTTTCTCTTTTTTGCATATTTTGTTCATTTGTACAAATTACTAGTCTTCTGTGTTGAATTTTGTTGATTTTCTGATTATTTTGCTAGTTTTGTGATTATTTTAGTACATTTTTGCTCATTTTTCTGCTCAGTTTATTCATTTTATTAATTTGCTTGATTATTTTGCTCATTGTTTAATTTAATCGGACTTTCCACCTTTTGGGATTTGTATGCAGGTGTAAATAAGATTTTTAGGATCAAGCTGTTCATAAATCAGTCATATTAAAGTCTGACCTGTTCTGGCATGTTGCTCTGAATTTCAAAAGACACAGATCATGTAATGGAATAATATTTAGCAATGCAAAATATTATCTGTTCTAGAATTTTGCTGTACAGATTTGTACTTATGCCTACAACATGTCCCTCAGAGAACGGATATTAGCAAATATAATATACAGTGAACCCTCGCTATAATGCGGTTCACCTTTCGCGGCTTCGCTGCTTCGCCCTAGGGCGCTCAAAGCGCTTTACACCGCTTTCTATTCACCCATCCGGAGTGAGTTTTTCCATAGGAATCTACTTCACGGATTTCGCCTATCACGGGTTATTTTTAGAACGTAACCCCCGTGATAAACGAGGGTTCACTGTACAACAATGATTCATGTGGACGTGATGACAACAAGAAAATTATGATGTAGCCATTTTACATCACAGATAACTGATCTCCTCTCTTTTCAATTATTTATGACTGAAGCATCATATAGATGTTAGGGTATCAGCGTGGTAAATGGTGGACGGCACGGAGCCAGGAAATAACACAGTAAAACTACTCTGCAGTTGCTGTAGTGAGAATTTTCCACTGATCCTGGGCCATTGCACCATGATTTCAAATGTAAACAACAGAGACATGACTTGTAGCAAATCAGTGTGTAGACATTAATCAATAATTTCAAAGTCACTCCTGTAAATTTTTCTCAACTCCTTTAGCCAGCCTCTTATCTGTAATCAATGATATAAAATTGTATAAAACATAAATGACTGATAAAGTCGTCTACTGTTTTACTGTTTCTGTTTCTAGTCCAGCAACTCCCACAGAGATGCATCTTTATAGAACAAGGAACCATCATCAAAGTGAATTAAGATCCTCTTGTTCTGACACTACAATGACCTAAATTATGTCTATACTACTAAGGTACAATGTGTGTGTGGGAATTTTAAAAAAATGAGTGTTAGCAGATTCACCAGGGTGTCATCTATCTACTGAAACAAAGCACCTTTTCAAATGTGTACTGTATATCCATTTAGTCAGCTAAAAATATTCACTCGTTCATAGTAAACAGCTATAAACATAATGCATCATCTGGCTCCTCCACACAGACCTGCAGGCATTTGGAGCAGACACATAATTACATTCATCAAAGGCTAAATGTATTTTCTGATTGTTTCATTCTTCAGAATGGCTGAGAGCTCGACAATACCTAAACAAGAAATGTGTGTCCCACTTTACTCCAACATAGCCAAAAAATTATTTCATTAGTGCTTCACCACCATGCAATTTATTATTGATAAATATAGTGAGACACACATTTCTTTCAAGGAAAAGAGGCTCACTGAAATTATTTCCCCCATCCAATTTTTCCTCTTGTGGAGGCACTTAAAGAAAAAAAAAACATTAGCAGAAAAAAATGAGTGACACAGAGGGTAGCATTTATTTTTAAATTCTCTCTCCAGAAAACTACAGCGGCTTTTTGTTTTTTTTTTTTTCAAATAAATTTTGATGTAGCAAGGAGTTTTAGCTTAAGAGTGATTTAAGGACTGAAATAAAATGTTTATCTCAGTGAGGGGATGGAGTTGACCCTGTTGCTATGAATGACGCATGATTTTGAAAGCTGTGATTGGCTGGAGAAAACAAGGCTTCCAAGTGAAAATCGGGAGAATGAACAGAGAACCAGCAGCACTAATCCTCAACATTTTAGAGCACAAATGGCACTATTTTATGCTTCTGCTGAATGTATCACAAACCAGACTTTAAATGTAGCTATAAAATATTTGAAAACACCTATTTGGCAGCATTGTTGCAGAGATCTTCATTTGGAGTTTGAACGACATCTGCCAGCTAAAGCCTCAATTTATAGAATCGAAAAAAAAAATCAGGATGAAAAGAATTAATGACCTATTTTGTAGTACTTCATTATTTACCAGACGGGGGTGCTCATGCTCAAGTACCTGCCCTTTTGCAGGTTAATGTACAGTATAGTGTGCTCTTTTCTCCAGTGTAATTTTATTTTCTGAATTTAGTTATAGTAAAATCATGCACCGATATCATCACACAAACCACAAAAAATGTGAATAAACTACCGTAATTTCCGGGTGATATGTCACTCCAGTATGTTAGTCACACAAGCCAAGAAATGCATAATGAAGAAGAAAAAAAACATGTATTAGTCGCTCTGCAGAACAGGTTGCATCTGTTCGGGGAACGCGCGTCAGGCGCGTGGCCGCAGAAGGGACAGCTCGCGGCTCGTCTCCTCTCAGTGTGTTAAACACCCTATCGTCGAACTTATTCAAAATACAAGTCGCTCCAATGTATTTGTTGCTCCCCTCGCCAGACTATGCAAAAACCGTGACTTTTAATCAGGAAAATAAGGTATATAAAAATCAATCAAATAATAATTTCTCTTTATTATTTCTGCCACACACGTAAGCAGTGATGAATGCTGGGTAATGCGAAAAGGTTCATACTGTCTTCAACAAACGTAATACTTTTAGCGTTGTTATTATTTGTAGACAGACGTAGGTTTATTGCCTTGTTGAGGACAGCATTGGACAGTAGGGGGCGTAGTCGTCCTCTGCTGTCTGGTAAAACACTATACAACAGCTAACAAGACACATCACAGTAACATCACGTGACCCTTCTGAGGAAGACAACAGGAAGTTGTCGAAACATGTCAAGGTAAATAAACATACGTCTGTCTACAAATAATAACAACGCTAGAAGTATTAATGCTGGGTAATACTGTGTATATTTACATGTCCAGTGTCAAGACTGTGATCATGTGACCAGATGGAGCTCTGTTTAGTGGCAGGTCTGACTGAAACTGCCTACCAAGCGAACAACTGCACAGTCAACTTTTTAAAACATAAAAGCGATGCAAAGAAAAGACAAGAAGCAGATACTGGATGTTGAACACCATGAAGGATTTTACTCAGAACCAGGCTCATCTGATGAGATTCAAACAAGCACCAACCTCCAGGCAGGTGAGCAGGGGAGCATCAGATGACTGTTAGGATTTATTTACATATCAGGTCACCACTGAGTGACTCTTAATGGGACTGTTTGGTGTGTTTTTGGGGATGTTCTTAAAGCCTATACATCTCCACAGCAAGGTGGTATATGAAAGCTGCATGTGTTAAATTGCCTCTGTCTCTGGGGGACACACTGTTAAGTCTATGGTGGTTTATGCTCACATTGGGTATTTTTCAGGCCAAGAAGAGCAGTTTCCCACTCCTCATCTTTTGCTTATTTTGTTCATTTCCTATATTTTTGGAACTTTTCACTTTATTATCCACGTTACCTTTGTTGCGTTGCTTATGTATCTTAAATTTGCTTTTAATTTTCTTGTTTTTTGTCAGACTACTTTTGATTAGGTTTTTTTTCTTTATTATTTTGTTCATTTAGCTTTTGATATCATTTATTTTGATTCAGTTTCAGTCAAAACACGGGGACAGCAAAGTCAAACTGTCGGTGACTTACTGTGGTTTGGTTTTGTCTTTATTTTGTCCTTACTGTAAATTTGACATCGCTGTTTGAAATGGAACATGATGGAGAGACACTGAGGTGTTGGCACTTTGCCTGTGCATGGCAGAATAGTAAATCATTTTCTCAGAAGGGGTACAATGATGTAGGGTGTTGTAAGATTAAGTTGTATTCTGCTGGATTCAGGTTCACATAATATGTGAGTTTTTGGTGGAAATTATGTTGATGGATGGTGGGATACATTTTTGTTCCATGTGCTCCTTTTCTAAAGTTCTCTGCACATCCATGTTATTTACTGACACACAATTACAAATTACACGGAAAAACCCCACAGTTTCAATGTAAATAACTTGATCTTCCATCAGTTTATGCAGCTGCTTTGGATATAGATGGATGAGAACAAAAGGAATCGCTAAATTACAATTGGACATATCTGATCTACATAAAACTTTCTAATTTAAGAGATTTATAATATGTGAGATGCAGAAATCTCTTTAAATTCTCTTTGCTGATCTGATGTACTTTTAGACAACAGTGTGTGCATTGGGCCTTTCACTCCTCATACTTGGTAGAGCGGGGGTTTTATATTGGAAAAGGATGTGCATAATCCTCCTCCTTATCTTAAACTAAATCTTATTACTGTTCTGTGAAACAGAGTGCAGATTGACTTAGTCTCTAATTTAACAGAATGAAAAAAAATCATGATGGATGACTTTATCTTTGTGTAATAACTATAAAACATTATACACAGACATTTAATCCACAAGGCCTCCCGCATTGTTCATTCAAAGGGGTTTTTCTCACTTATTTGCTCCATTTATGCATATTTCATGTATTAGCTTCTCTTGCAGACAACAGTGATTATGAATCATTACATACATGCTCACTAATCGGAGACAAGCCAAAATGCAAACAGAGTAACACAGGATACAACTAAAGCGCACAGAAATGATTCTGATTCTGCAAACAAGGCTGAGCTAAAACAACATGTGCATTTGTAGACTGTTTCAACAGCTGGGACACTGCATTGTAATTTGTAGATTTTTTTCCATGTCCAAAAATTGACATCATCATTATATCACATTGGACGTCTGAGAATACATTAGTTTACTTTCCCGCAGAGATACTCTTTCTTCCAAATCTGAGCATTTAGTGCATTTCTTTTCCCTGTCGCACCGAAAAAAAACACATATTCACAAATCCACACTACACATATTCTGTATCAGGGAAGGAAGGAGAGCCAACTGATGAATCTCCTGGGTAAATTTACTCAGTGAGAGAAAAGCATTTTTATTGTTCTTGCAAATTCTGTTATTTCAATTCCCACAGTGAAGGAGCTCACATATAGCACAGCTGCCTGACTGCTGATTGTTATTTTATTGTAGCGGGCTTCTGTTTACCTGAGAAAATAACTGTTACAGTGATGTGCTGTGACATATTTTCTGGAGCAGATCTGTTTTAGTTAGAGTCATTTGGATATAGAAATAAGCTTCTTCTCCATAGTGAAAAAGAAGAATTTCTGAGATTATATATTCATTCTGAAATGAAAATCAACTGTCAGGCACCTTCTGTGTAATTCTATACAACACTGTGAAATAACCTTCCTTTAAATATCTTAAAATGGACTATACTGGACACGAACGTGATGTATCCGTCCTATAATCCTCCAGAGAATGAGACTGACCCAGGAACAGCAATCTCTGTCAGATCTATACTTTTATACACCATATATATACGTATATATATCACCTGAGGTCTAAGTGTGCCCATTTTAAAAACAGGAGGCTATTGTCTGTGAGGAAAAAAAAGAAAATAGTAGTTCATGAATCACTGACAACAGTGTCATGAATGTAATGTGTATGGAGGTCAGAAAACACCCACTTGCAACCGTGAAGCCTTAAGGTTACACAGAGGAAAAAACGGAAAGAAGTGGAGAAAAGGTTGCACTGAGAGACAAAAGACAAAAAGCAAATAGAAAGAGAGACTAAGTGAAGCAGATATTTGAAAATCAATGTTACGTCCTTCATTCCGTCGTTGACATTTTTTTAAGCCACAGTTTATCTAATGATGAATATGGAGCAGAAAATAGAAGCATTTTTGTATTGGTTCAGTGCCACAGCTGCCATGATGTTCATGTTAGGACAACAAGTACCAATGGGGGGACCAAAACCACCTGATGATAATAATCACAATGATGAATGTTGAATTACTTCAATTTAAAGTGAAGCATAACTAGTTTTCAACTTTAATGTAAGTCTCTGTGACCACAGTGGGGCTGTGGCTAAATGGATATGCTGAAACAAATGGCCACTGCGGCCCTGTTTGGGATCATCTATCAAGTAGCGGCAGGGACAGGAGACACAGATAGGAGTCTCAGGTGGGAACGTGATGTAGTGAAGTCATGGTGGACTAAATGCGGACCCTCATAGATCTCGATAACACTGCCTATCCTATCTTTAAATTTAAACCTTTGGCTTTTTGGCTTGTCAAAATCATAGAATAGAGTGATTTTTCACACAAGTCCCTGCTCAGGATATATTACAGAACTAAGAGCACTGATAAAAGATGCACTGTGCTGTTAATAATTCCTGGAGTCCCAGATTCTTTAGTTTTGCCCTTCTGAATAACGCTTTTGTCTATTTTGACTGTTTTTAGCTGAATTACACCCTGGACCTCAAGTTAGTTGGTTTAGTCTTTATGTATCTCCCTCATCTATTCCAATGCTGAAAAAACCTTCTGGGCAGAGTAGCACATATAAACACTCAGCAACAGATTCAACTAAGCCATAAAAAGGCCACAAAGTACAAAAAGCAAACATTTTCAGTACATACAATAAAAAGGAAATGTGAAAAATGTAAACTTGTTCCTTCTGATTCTGTCTGCGGAAAAACAGGTCCTTAAATGTAAGTCAGATGGCATAACTGGTTAAAAGTGAAGAGTAGAGGTTAATTTTTGTAAATTAGACTCAAACAATGATTATTTAAATTATTTCAAATTTCTGTTGTATGCAGCTTGTTTGTTTGGACTCAAAAGTGGTTTACAATATGTGAGGTTTAGAAAGGAAAACATACTGTACATACATCGTGTTGCTTTTCACATGATGTGGGATTTTGTTAATGTACAATACCTGTTGCCATGCTAATGCAGACATTTGAAGATGACAGGTTAAACTGTAGTTTGTGTTCTTATTTGTTTATTTGGATTTCTTTGTTCATCCCCCTTTGATGGATAGATGGATGGACAGACAGACGGATGCATTTGATAATAATACAGTAGGTCTCAAATTAATGTCTACTGGAAAACATGGGTCTGAAGGTCAGACCAGTTAAAAACCAGTGATTTAAAGCACAATTTGCAGATCTAATGTTGTATTACATATTGTATTATATTCTATCTAAATTCATGAAGATGTACCTAAAAATGTTAGTTAAGTTGGGAAGCATAAACACAAACATTCAGAGAAGGTTGCAAGGTTAAGGCATTCCTTACATACTACAATAGAGCCATTCTTCAATCCTTTCATTATATTGTGTACCGTAGCATGTGGGATATTCAAAACCCCTCATGTCTTTTAAGTAACATAGTTCTTTCAATAATTTTACTCTGTGGTTAATGATAAAATTACATCCTTGAATTGCTTTTGTTCTCTAAGGACCAAACCTCTTAGTATGATTTGAAGGAGCCTTCACAGTTTAAAATATTTATTTTATTTTCAGTCCTAAACTGCGGCAATTATTTCAGGGTGTACTACAGACTGAAAATTGAGGAATGGGTGTTTATTTGGAAATTAAATGAAGGTGACCAGCTGAGCTCATACAGTTTATTATGAAACATAAATTGAGGTAAATGTTAAAAGTGCTACATTATTTTTTAATTGACATTTTCCACACTGTTCTTTTTTCTTATTTGGGGATGTAACTAGAAATGACAAGATGAATGAATCAAGGACAATTTGTTTTCCAGCTTTCCACTAAAGCATTGTGCTTCAGACAGGAGCTGTAATCTCTATTCACCGCTGAAAGTGAGGGTGAGGAAAAACGGAAAATCAATAGGCAGTTAAAGGTGAATAGAGAACTTCTGTTGAGGGCTGGTCTCACTGTTCATCTGCCAGGAACAACAACAAGAGATGTGAAATAAAGTTGTGTCTGAAATTATTTTGCATTTAAATACGCCTATGTTGCTCTGCAATTAGAATGCATTAAGATTTTGTTTTGTATAGTCAATAAAAGCGCAAAACTCGGACCCTGTTACATGAATTTAAATACAGCCAGTTTAAAGACTCTACAACCTACTCCTGCCTTCCAGTGAAAAAGTGAGAAAAGCAAAATCTGAATAATTTTCCTTTCAGCGCTATGCAGCTGTTTGTATTTACAGAGATAAACACTGTTTTTACACCACACAGCCAAACGTTAGTACGTATTTAGAGATGCATGACTTACTAAGCACGGCTCACAGGTCAACAAATACTAAAACAATATCGACAAATACTCATTTAAGCTCACAAGACAGGACACATTAATCTGACCTAAAGAACAAATACGAATAAATGCAGTGTAAAACCATTCACATCACATGAAGATGTTTCCTTTATTTAAACCTTGCACTTCAAGAAAATCACCCACATAATACATGGACATTGACACATGAAAAATGAACTTAACATAACAAATGCAAACAGAGTAGCATCAAAAACAGTAGCCTGTCTCTGAAGATATAGGCTAAATAACATAACACAGGACATTTACGTAAACAGCAGTTTATGTGCATGCATCATGTAAATGTCTTCCTGGTGAAATCTGAAAAAACTAGGATCTGTCACAAATGAATAATAACACTTTTGGCAACTTACAGTTTATGCACATGTCATCTGTAGTATACGTAGGGGGTTTAATAACTCACCACTCTATTTTTGACCCAGTTTGGGAAGAACTCTTCTCAATTAATAAAACTAGTTGCACAAATGCATGTATGATTGCATTGATAATTCCCAACATGTGGGATTTGGTCACCTGACTGATTATTATAGTCATCCTGTGTCTCAAAACACACTTCTGGGGAAGAACCGACAATGTCTTTGTGCAACCAATCTCAAATGACAAATCCTCTGTCAAACACACCCAACCCTTTAAAAAGACACCATAGCTTTGGAGAAAATAACATCTATAAGAATATTAAAACTGAGGCAACCTGATCAAGACAGATGTTTGAGGCAGGGTGGATCACCAGGCAAGTTGCCAAAGCAGTAAATGTCCATCTCTCCACAATAGTGCACTTTCATTTGGCCGTTGGAACAACAGCAGTCTAACTACTCGCTGGCTGACCATGTGTAACAACCAGAAACCAGGAGCATTACATCCACCTCTTGAACAGGCTCTGACCCACCACCACTATAGCAGCAAAGCAAAGACATAAGCCCATACAACGCTGAAGTAACATAATGTTTCTTCAACAACGTATGGTACTTACATTTCTTGACATTTTTTCATCCTTTTATGAGTGGTTGTTTCATACAGCACAAAAATACATCTGTGATTTTACAATTAAATGAATTGTCATGTTATTAAATCCCTTGAATGAAACAAGTTAGAAGCTTTAACGATGATAATACACTCCTCGGGCAACACTTTTGGATTTCACTGGACTGTCTTTAGCTTTGATTACAGAGTTAAACTTTCTCACCATGATGTTGTGTTGACGGGAGAGTCATGGCGCAGCATAAATTCTTCTTCTGTACATCTCAAAGATTGTCAGTAGGGTTAAGGTTTGGACTCCATGGTAGCCAATCCATGTGTAATAATGATGTCTCATACTCTCTGACTAACTCTTTCACAGTTTGAGCGCTATAAATCCTGGCATTGGCATCTTAGAATATCATCACGGACAAAAAACATCCACTGCTGGAAAACGAAGAATAAATGAGAAGCTCTTCTGTGCATCAGTTAGGATTAAACAACACACTGCAGCTGAAATATATTTTGCTCTGTAGGACTTTTTTTGACAGGCGTTCTACAAGTATAATGTTTTCCTCGTCTCAAACAATGAATACATTATGTCCCCAATGGTTCATCATCCATTTATACTGTTTGCAATATCTGTCTCTCCATTTCATATTTTTACCAAGGTAATCATGAAAGCAATAACAGGTAATAACAGAGCTTACATCATCGACCCAGTCGTGCTGCTTTGTATCAGTGCAACACAAAGGCCTTCCCCAATTTTACCCCTTTCCAATTCACCTTGATGAGGACATTCTTGCATTGTTGTCTCACAGTGAAGAAACTGATGCACAGACTGGATACCAATTTCTCTATTAACACTGAAACAAACTTCTCCAAGTTTCCACTGACACGGTTTATCTGCTGAGATACAGTCCCGTAGCCATTTTCATTATATTTCAAACTTTGGAATAAACTGACTATTATTTGTCATGTCCAAGGGTGCTATTTAATACAACTTTCAAACAGTAAAATATAAAAGGAGGCTGGAATAGCTTGTGTACTGTGAAGCCCATTTACCTTCCATTACCGCACTACATTATAGCTTTCGCATGGGCCATTGAACCATGGTAATAACCAGCACTGGAGGTCTCAGATCATCATCTTGGTCAGACATAAAGGGCTGGGGCTGACATGAGTGTATCTCATATTTTTAACCAAGCCTAAAGAATATCTAATGGGTTTTTGCCCAAAGGATCCCACAAGCAACACACTTTCTCTTGAATTAGTGAAATACATTAAACTATTCTAACAAGTAAAATGAAGCCTTGTAATCGGGGCATAATATTATTGGCATAATACTAAGCCCAATTGTTATAATGCTTGTCTATTACTACTCTCTGCAAACTTAGAGCTAGAATGGCGCATGCATGATCACAATATACTGTAATATGTGAATTAATTTTCCATATTAAAATAGCAGCAAAGTGTGCAATGGAAGAGTTGATTTATTTATGTAAAATACCATGGCAATGTAAAAATAAAATTAAGTAAAACAATTTTTAAAACGTGACATAATAGATGCAACAAGATTACATTAAAAATACAGTATATGAATAATAACATGCAACGAGAAGGAAAATGACATGAAAGACAAGCAGGATACATAGCAGCAATGTGTACCATGGTAGAGTTGACTTATGTAAAATGCTATGGAGATGATAGAAAAATGACATAAAACAACTATTTAAAAAGTGATATAAAAGATGCAACAAGGCAAAAATAATGTACAAATAACAACATGCAACAACACAGGAAAGAAAATGACATGAAATGAATGAGTGACCAAGATAAGCATGACATACAAATGATGCAACAACATGAATATTATACATAAAAGAGTAAAAGATGCAATAACAGTTAAACAAACGCAGCATTAAAATATATCACATTAAAAGAACAAAACAAAATAGTAGACCAATGGCATCCAGCCACCTAAAAGCATGTCGAAATAACAGTGTCTTCAGCTGTTTTCTAAAGAGTCAAGAGAGCGGAGTGGACAGAGTGGAACAAAAGGTCATCTCTGGTTTTAAAGAGTGATTTAGGCACCAATTTTTGGAAAATTTTGACCAGAAGACCTGACTGACAGACCCGGACAGTATGGGGTTAAAAGATCACAGATGTAATGTGGGGCTTGTCAGCGTAGCGTTCTCAAAGTGTAAACTGAAATTTTAAAATCAATGTGAAGTTTGACTGGTAGCCAATGTAAAGCAGAGGTTTGTGAGCTTCCATCAAAAGCCTATTCACGGAATCCTGAACAACCCGCAGCCTGTTTAAAGAGCCCTTGTTAAAACACATAAAAAGGTAGGTGCAGTAATATAATTGAGAAAAAAAAAACATGAATAATAATCTCCAGATGTAGTGCTGATGTTCTCATTACCATTAGTCACCATCAAGACTTCTTAAATTGGTTGATGCTGATTTCTTTGATACATCGATGCGTCATGTTCGTAGAAACAACGTGCTTGTTGCTCCCTCCCTCTTACTGTACAAAAACAGGCATCTCATTTTATACTCAGTTTTCATGTCTGTAAATCTTTCACAGATGCACAGAAACTCAAATGAGTAAACACTCTCACACACACTGTACCCCAAGAGAGAGCCATCAAAGTGTCTCCTCTCCTTCAAACTGTATCCATCTGTTGTCTCAGTGGAGCAGAAAGTGTTGTTGGTGTGTTCAGCTGTGCAGAAGACTGGTGCTGTTGATGGAGTCACAGATGTCATGGTACCAAACCAGCTGTAAATTGGATTGGTGTGAAAGTGTGTGTGTATGTGTCTGTTTCAGTATGTCCAGACAATGTCAAAGTTCATCCATCTAGACAGCTTATTCTATTTGTCTTGAAAACCCAAGACAAACAAAAAGAGGGAATCAACTTTACTGCAGCGTCTTCTTTATCAAAAAGATTGAAAATAATAAATTGCAGAAAGGCAAAAGGCGACTTTTCAGTCAGAAACTGATAATAAGGTGTAGTGTACGAACAGACATTACAGGAAGTAGGCCAAAAAGTATGCAGAATGTTCTCAGTCCAATTTTCATGCGAGTCAAAAACAGACAAAGGGAATCCTGTTAAACAATGAGCATTTCAATGCAGTTATTATGGAAAATGCAAAGCAAAAGTTGTCTTAAACTTGCGGCAAACGTAACAGTAAATGGTGCAACCTCTTTTTTTTCTACAATATCTCCAAACTAAACATTTAACTTTTTATCAGCCTTGCACATTGGCTTGCAGGCTATTTGGCTCATTCCTTCTTACAAAACAACCTCAACTCAGCGATGTTGGCTTCTAAGTATGGACTTCCTGCTTCATGTTCATTTGCAGCATTTTGGTAGGATTAAGGTCAGCATGTGACTCTGCCCCTTCAGAATATGAGAGGGTTATATTCTGCTTTAATAATTTCTGGGTGCTGATGGTTGTTGTTTTGCTGTATGAGTTACTTTCCATTCATCGATGCATACAGTACTGTGCAAACATTTCAGGCACCTCGGGTTTGTTCTCCTACTTGTTTTCAAGTTTATAATGGTATACACGTACATTAATAAATACAAGCTAAAATCAATATGGGGGAAGAACTCGTAAATATTCACCCGTAGTTAATTGTTTTTATAGGATTATAATTAGAACTAAATGGCTTTAACAGGCATGAATCCAGATGTAGTCTTTGTTTACATGGACAAAACAACAATTTATTTCTTTTTCATTTTAAAAATGTTTTCCATAAACACAGCATCACAAGAAATAACTGTGTCCTCACAAAACCACTGAATACGTTGTAATGTATATGCCAGGCCTCTAAGTGGTGCTGTAATGCTTAAACAGAAATACATTATGTACAAATACATTACACACCCACTCCCATAGACACCTGCACACTCACTCACACAAATACCTGCACCCTCACACAAACCCATACACACACTCACACCGATACTCACACACCTCCACACAAACACACGCACACACTCACACAGACACACCCATGCGCCCTTCCTCCAGGACCCCCAGGCACCAGCCCGACACTAGGGTGCGCACTCACCCACCCCGCAGCAGTCAGCCCGGGCCAGCCCGGACCCCCCAGGACACGCCAGGGCAACCCCCACCAGGGAGAGGCAGCACCCGGACCCCGGGGCCCGGGAACCCCCGCCCAGCCCGGCCACCCAACCCAGAGCCCGGCGGCCACCGACCCAGGCCCAACCCGGGGCACCCGACCCACCGCCACAGAGCAGCCCCGCCAGTAGACCCACCCCAGCCCCA
>JAQQAE010009674.1:0-14480 GCA_029823295.1 Pseudamia nigra
CACACTCGGTAGAAAAGGGTTTTAAACACTTGTTGAGGAAGGAATCCTTCCTCAGTCACAAGCTCTTTGAAGCGCATAAAAAAGTCTTCAGCAGCCGTCCGATCGGAACTTACTGCTTCCCCATGCCTGACCACCGAATGAATTCCCGTGTGTCTCTTGAACTGGGCGAACCAACCATAGCTGGCCAGGTGGTTCTGTGGAGCTGCCACCACGCTCTGACTTTTCTCTTTCAAGACAGAAGGACCACAATGTTTACATTCGCTGAGAACGTCACTTCCGGGTCATTCGCGGATGAAACCCGGGAGTGACGCAGATGTGACCCGGGCGTAGACACGTCAATCTTCGGTTGTTATCCGAATAATTCCTTGGTATGCAATTATATATTTTTGCCAATTTTTTCCTCTGTATCCGAATTTCTCTTTGTCTGAAGAGCTGTTTATGCGAGGTACCACTGTACTGCAAATGAAAATTGACTCCAAATATCGGTTATCGGCCTCCTTGACTACTAATAATTGGTATCAGCCCTGAAAAAAACATGTTGGTCTGTATCTACTTTGTAGCTTATCTAACTACAGGATGACCGAGGAGAGAAAGTGTGCATTCCAGATTCCTTCAACATCTGGTATAGGTAGGAAAAGAACAGACATACTAGCTTGACAACTGTGAGGTTGTAAGCTGTGTTGATTGGCAGGTCGGTTGTTTAATCATTTATATTGGTCTGCCACTATTCCATATAGTTGGCCAACATCATAGACAGCATCTTTAATGGAGAGGTGGGGTTATAGCATCATTGTTTCAGAAATGGGATGTGGGTTGTAAACACAGAAATGTATGGGTGGCATTTTGAAATCTGTTCACTTTAGGAGCCAATTTCAAAAAATGTATTCAGGCTCCCAAAATGCCAGCTTCGTGTGGATGGAAAGCCATATGATAAACTTTTACTGATCCTTCTAAACTCATCTCCATGTGAACAGCCTCTTAGTTATGTGTTACTGGAACAAATAAGTAGCTATGGATATGTGCCAAGATTTTCATATACCCTGTTTCATGGAAAATAACAAAAACTGGTGCAATACAGTACATATTAAAAGTATTATATTAAAGCACAAATTTCATAATCCTGTTTTTGGATTTGGTGCAGCTTTACACCTCAGCAGGTATTGCCCTTTACTTCCATACATTTGTGTGAAAGCTTTAGTTCACTTTCAGGTAGCACTTTTCATCCCCTCTTTCTGTTGAGTTTCCGTGTTTATGATAAACGGGTCAGGGAAGGGAACTAGACACTGTCAGTCCACAGTGATTAGTGTTGCTGGTCAGAGTTTTATGATTCATCACTACTGAGGGAACACTTATTCATTTTTCATGGTTTAAAAAAGAAATATAGGACAAAGTAAAATTTGACATCATCACTGGATACTTTTAATGGATCGCCAAAATGATTTAAGGGAGCAGTGATGTCTGCACTAAGCACATGAAAATCCACGCAATAGCTTCAGTGTCAGTAGGATCCATCCTCTGGGAACCATGAGTGTAATTTAGTGGCACCTGATCAAATGTTAGGAGACCACTAAACTGTTAGGGATTCATCTTCTGGGTTCAATATGTGTCACTACAAAACTCAGTGGCTAACTATCAAGTAGCAATGGAGATATTTCGGTGTGTTATGGACTGATGGACCCAGCAGAGAATCCCTAAAGACACCTCACTAACATGATAAATATGTGCCCATTAATGATGTGCTTTCAGAAAGGTCCACGTATTGATTTTTCAGTCAGTCAGAGGCCCAGAACAAAGTCCCCCTCGATAACATGCATTTGTCCATAATTAGGCAGATTAAAATCATAGTTTGCTACTTTACCAATATTTTGTAAATGGATGTAGATATTACATAGTGTAAGTTGTGAGGGTCTTAAAAACCATGTTTTTTTGTTCATCTATGTTCACTGTTGTACTGTTTTGTTCATGTTCTCATCATTGTCTTGATTGTTTTGTAAATTTTTTCAACTTGTTAATTTTGTTCAGTTTGCCTATTTTGTTCATTTTCTTAATTATTCTGTGAATGTCCATGATTTTTTTTGTTCTTTTTTTAGTTTTGATTAAGACTGTGTTCCTTTTATTCTTATATACAGTATTGTGTTGTTTACCTTGTTCAGTTTTGTCCATTTTTACCTATTTAGTTTACTTTCTTGATTATTCTTTTTTTTCATTTCTGTTGTTTTAATTATTTTGTACATTTTTCATAATGTTCATTTTGTTGGTAATTGTGTTTTTTGTTTTTGTTTCATTCATAAACATAGACAGAAAAGTTTATACAGAGGTACCTGACTAAATACAGCTGTAGAAGGGTTTAGAATGTGAAATATAGTTGGCCTCCGTCAGTCTATGATGACCATGGAAGAGAATCCTAAATGTCTCCTCTGCTGGAACAGCACCACCTGTGGCTGAACAGGCCGATGCGCGAATGGCAGTCCCTGTCACACAGGTCACACTTGTGGGTGGTCTCCGTGCTGCTGGAGTTGTGGCGGTTCTTCCTGCAGGTCCTTTTTTCAACTGCTGCAGCAGTCAGTCTCTCTTCACCCGCCTTGAGCTCTCTGGTCAGGGTGCCTCTCCATTGCAAGGTCCTCCCAGCGCTCTGTGTTGATCTCCAGGGCCTTCATGTCTCTTTTGCAGATGTCTCTAAAGCACAGCTGTGGGTGGCCAACGTCTGTCCTGCCAGTCACCCGTTCTCCATAGAGGACGTCTTTGGAGATTCTACCATCCTCCATACGGTGAACGTGGCCTAGCCAGTGGAGCCTGCGCTGCCTGAGTAGAGTGAGCATGGAGGGAAGGCCGGCACAGGACAGAACTTCTGTGTTGGGCACTTTGTCCTGCCAGGATATGTCCAGGATGCGGCGAATGCAGGGCAAGTGGAAGTCTCTTTTCCTGCCGGGCATATGTTGTCCACGTCTCACTCCCATAGAGCAGTGTGCTGATGATGCAGGCGTTGCACACTGCCATCTTCGTCTTTACAGAGAGTTTGGGATTCTCCCACACTCGTGGTGAGGCGAGCGAGTGTGAAGGCTGATTTTCCAATCCTCTTGTCGATCTTTGTATCAAGGGAGAGGTTGCTGCTGATCGTGGTCCCCAGGTACATGAACTGATTCACGACCTCCAGCTCGTAGTCGTCGATGGTGTTGGTTGGTGGTTCTTCCATGCCTTGCACCAAGATGTTAGTCTTCTTCAGGCTGATGGTAAGACCGAAGTCCTTGCATGCCTGGGAGAAGCGGTCCATCAGGGTCTGAAGCTCCTGCTGTGTGTGGGTCGTGACTGCAGCATTGTCTGCAAACAGCATGTCTCTGATTAGAGCCTTGCGTACTTTGGTTCTGGCTTTCAGGTGGGTGAGGTTGAAAAGCCTGCCATCAGATCTTGTGTGCAGATAGATTCCCTATGTTGCTGTGCTGAAGGCATGCCTCAGGAGCATAGCAAAGAAAATCCCAAAGAGGGTTGGCGCAAGTACACAGCCCTGTCTCACTCCGCTGCATATGTTGAATGGCTCTGAGACTTTGGTGTCATGCTGCACTATCCCCTGCATGTTGGTGTGAAATGATTCGATGAGGCTTTGCAACTTTGGTGGGCATCCTATCTTTGGCAGGATCTTGAAAAGGCCCTCACTGCTGACCAGATCGAACGCTTTTGTGAGGTCGATGAAGGCAATGTCCAGGGGCATGTTCTGTGTTCTGCACTTCTCCTGGAGTTGGCGGATGGAGAATATCATGTCTACCATCGATCGCTCAGTGCGGAAGCTACACTGAGACTTGGGGTAGACACGTTCAGCAAGCTTCTGTAGACGAACGAGAACAACTTGTGCGTAGACTTTGCCAACAACGCTGAGGAGGGAGATGCCATTGTAGTTGCAGTAGCTTCTCTACCCTTTGTTGTTGTAGAGGGTGATGATCTTGGCGTCCCTCATGTCCTGTGGTATATCACCTTCCCTCCAGCATTGGCAGAGGACATCATGCAATGGCAGCAGTAGGGCGGTCTCGCAGTGGTTGATCAGGTTGGGGACTATGCCGTCGTTACCGGGTGCCTTGCCAGCAGCCAAGCTATCAATGGCCTTGCTTAGTTCATCAATGGTTGGCTCAGCGTCAAGTTCGTCCATGGATGGCAGGCAGTCGATGGCATCAAGAGCTGATGGTGTCACGGTGTTCTGTCTGGAGTAGAGGTCGGAGTTGTGTTCCACCCATCTCTCCATCTGCTTGTTCTTTTCTGTGATCATCTCCCCAGTGGAGGATTTGTCAGGGGCCGTCTTGCTCTGAGCCGGACCAAGTGCTTTCTTGATGACATTGTACATACCATGGATGTTCCCTGTTATAGCAGCGGTGTGAATGTCTTGGCTGAGCTGAGTCCAGTACTCGTTGGTGCAGCACCAAGCAGTCTGCTGAACTTTGCTTCTCGCAGCCCTGAGAATCTGGAGATTCTTCTCATTTGGGTACTTCTTGTACTCAGCAAGTGCTGAGCGCTTGGCTTCAATGATGGGGGTCATCTCAATCAAACCAGTCCTGTGACTTCGAAGTCTTCCTCCCAAAGGTAGCCAAGGCTGTGCGGTGGATGGTTTGTCACAGCTCTTCCCACTTCTGCTCTGCAGAGTCTCCTTCTTGTGGTACACCAAGTTCTTTCTCAAAGGTGGAGGAAAAACTGCTCAACAAGTTCTGGTTGGGCCATCTTGCTGGTGTCAATCCATGCCTTTCCAGGCAAGCACAATGGAATTTCTTCAGCTGCAGCTTGACCTTGCAATACACCAATGAATGGTCTGTGTCAGAATCTACACTCTGGAATGAACAGGTGATTAACATGTTCTTCAGTGAGGTGCACCTGGTCAGGATCAAGTCCAGCTGGTGCCAGTGCTTTGAGCGTGGATGTCACCCGGAAACGTGTTGGGGCTTGGTCTTGAAGAACGAGTTTGTGATGCACAGATCGTGATATTTGCAGAACTCGAGCAGCCGCTGGGCCTTGAGTGGTGTTGAGGCGGAGGGTGAGGAGTCGTGCAGAGCCATTGCTGCCCAGTTCCACCATCTTCAGCAAGGTGTTCTTAACTGTGAAGCCCACTTCATGTTGCCTGTGTTCGTCACTGCCCTTTCCCTGCCAGTAGACCGTGTAGTCCTTCTCTGTCAGTGTGCCTGTGTCAGCCAACCGTGTTTCCTGGAGAGAGGCGATATCCACTTCCAGTCTATTTAGCTCATTATTGATGACGGCAGTCTTCCTGGTGTCGCTGATGTCCTTGAGGTTAGCAGCGAGTTCTGTCATCATAGTGCAGACGTTCCAAGTTCCCAGTTTTAGAGTTGGTCTTTTCTGTTTTGTTGTCTTGCCTGGTGCCAACGTTCTCAGCTTGCCATTCAGACTTCTCATCCCCATGCACTCAATGAGGAAAGCAGGCTGTGGTGCACCTTATTGGCTGGGGGCTTCCCAGCTTGAGGCGGGCAGTAGCTGTCCAGTGAGATCCGATGATCCCTCCCACTGTTGGGAACAACCCCTGGCACCACACTCTACACCAATTGAGCGGTGGCTTATAACAGGTAACTGTCATTCCCCGTGTTTTGTCTTTGCCAAAGGCGAAGCTGGAGTGTCCTCTCCAGTGATCCTGCAAGGCAGCAGAGGTTTTAAACCAGGGTTTACCATCCCCTAGATGAGCTACATTCCCAGGTTGATGAGTCACCCAAAGGCTGTGAAATAGAGATGAAAAACAATACAAATTATGGTTGTAAATGAAGTACAATGATGTGTTTGCCAAAATAAATGCTGCCATTATATTTTCTGCAGTTAAGATACAGGAACGTGGAAATTCCTGCTTGGCATTGCTGCCTGTGACACCTCCTCTGGTGCCCATCGGGCAGCCATAGGGTCAACTGCAGGGTCTTCAGCCAGGAACCACCACTCAGATGTTTCTCCTCTTTAATCCTGGAACATCTCGTGGTGATTTGGCAGTGAAAGGGATGTGTCCCTGTCACCCCCTGCAGCAGATAGCTATTACCCCCTGTGGCTGTTTTTAGGGTTAGGTGTTCTTTCTCCAGCATTTGTCCTTCCTTCGGAGCCGGAACCAGAAGCTGCCTTTTTCTGCCTCCTCGGAAAGCTCTTTTGTGGCCTTCCTCAGCTTCCCCCGTCACTCTTGCGTCCCTCAGTAGCCATGTGGTTGACAGCCCCGCAAAGCCTCAGCAGCTGACCTCCACTGGGTAGACGGTAGTCTTCTAGCCAGCCTCCCGACACTCAGCAGCCAGATCTGAATACTTGGCCCTCTTGCACTCAAAAGCAGCCTGAATCTCCTCCTCTGATGGAACTGTGGGGTACACTGCTTTTGCTGTTATGGACCACATAACAATGTCGGGGCAAAGAGGTGTGGTGGTAACTACAGTAGGAAATTGGAGCTTCCTGTCCAAAAAAGGCCTTGGTCTCTATCTTGGCCCTCCCCCTTCTGTGACAAAGTTGGCATGGTCTGCTGCAGGTAGCTGTTTACTGCCCTGACGGCATCTTTGCAGCACCTCCGCCAGCTTCCGCAGGACCTGGTCATGGCACCATCTGTAATGTCCCTGGGAGAGCTCAATCTTGCAGCCTGACAAGATGTGCAAGAGTCATTGGGAGCATTACAGAGCAAGCAGGATTCCTCATTCTCAAACCACTGGTGAAGGTTCTGAGGGCAGGGAAGCATGTCGTAGGTTGAGAAAATGAAGAAGCTCAGTCTTGCCTGTGGGATCTTCCACAGGTCGGACCAGCTGATGTTATGGCTGACAACTCCCTCCCAGGTAGTCCAGCTTCCTTGCTGGCCTTATGACACGGCCTTGATCTTATAGCGCTCCCCCTCCATCCTCATCACTTTTGCCACCACCATCTCCTTCCTCTCCTTAAGACTTGTGTAACCACTGGGACCAATTGATTGCACTTACAAGGGCCTAATTGTTAGGATAGGAAATGGATTGGACCAGTTCAGAAGAGTCTAGATACAGCAGGAGCCCAGAAGGGTAACAATAGTAATAACAACAGACACACTGCTTAGGGAAGAGAGGAACAGTTTATTAATTTCCCACAACAATTGGAACACAATGTACAAAAGTAAAAATAAAATGTGCACACTCTATAAAAATCAAGTCCAAACAAAATGAAAAGGGAAAAATGAGATAAGAGACCTAGGTCTTGTGTCTTAATCACAATTAGTCTTTTTCAAGCTTGTGGTGCCACAACGACAGATGAGCTTGTGCCCGTGCACTGGACCACATGTAAAAGCAAAGTTCGTCTCACCAGTTTCCAGGTAAACAGTTTCAGGAATCCAAGTTCAAATGGCTCGGCTCACCATCTGCCGGCAGAAAGTTTCAATCTTCTGTCTTATTGTAGGATGTCCAAGACGACGTGGACGTCTTCCTGCATCACTTTCTCCAAACTCAAAAACCTGACCTATATGGATAAGGTCAACAACTAATTACATCTGTTTTAAATTGAACCATAGCCAGTAACGATTATGAAAGGAAACAGTGTAACTGTATTATATATATATATACTGTATATATATATATATCAATTTCTGTTGTACAACAATATAAATTTACACTTGTCTGGTTTTCATCAAATATTCCAAAAGCTATGACTTAGTCATGACTCATGTTGATAAATGTCAAACCATGCAAAGTATGCTTTGTTGTTTTATGCTTTTGTAAAGCACCTTGTGACTTCTTGCTCTTGAAAGGTGCTATATAAATAAAGTTTATTATTATTATTATTATTATTATTAAGTACACAAGTTGTTAACTTATGTATATAGTACACCTCTAAGATGAACTCAGTTTCTTGTCACATACACATAAGCACCTTAACAATACATTTACTGACATAAAAGTGAAAAACATGCCGTCCTGCAGCATAAAGTGTACAAAATCTACATAAACGATGACCGACAGCAAACATAAACATGTCAGACTACATTAAATTCACTCATGTGAGGAACAGGCAGCCTATGCATTTTTTTTTACCAGAATCAGTGTAGACACACATTTTCTGAATGCGAACACTTTTAGCATCATCTCCATAGAAATTTGTATTACCACGATTAGCATCCTGGCTAGCGGACTTTTGCTAATGGTCAATGGTGATTTCAATGCAATATTAGCATGGTGGCTAGCAGAGTGTAGGCCTCTGTATGCTAACAAGTTAACTCACCAGGGAAATAATTGAGTAAAAGTAAGACTACAGCATCTGGTCTCAACTCTCCAGACAGGACAGCAGCTCTATCCACATCCGAATCTTAGATACTAACATAGGCATGTATTAGTCACATAAAATAATGTTTTTAATAAATTACATCTATACATCGGGTAATATCTTACCACACATCTACTTGCTTGTCTTGCTACTGCAGTGTTCTGGTACGATGTCCTTTCACCTTATACAACACAACCAATCAATATGCTCTGAAGGCGGGACAAACAACCTTATAGGTTTAGATGACTGTAAATCAAAGTAAGGACTGATCCTTTCACTGAAATCAAGAGATTAACACTTGTTCAAAGAGGGTTTTAACAGTTTTTACTCAATTTCATAGATTTACTGTATAACAGTGTCTTTTATTTACAACTCATATTTATTCAATCACTTTCTATCATTAATATTATAATATGAATTCTTAATGTGTTATCTCTGTCCACATATCTACTGTGGGTTACACTTGCCTTGGACCAGAATCTCGGCCCTTCTCCCCATCCCAGCCCTGCTCTTCCTTCTTGGACTCTACCCATATGCTGATCTCTCTGTGTTGCAACCTCTTCACAGCTTGGTCAACCTCGGCTTGGGCATCCCACTTTCAGCCTGTAGGAACCTTGGAATTGGCTTTCCTTACTGCCTGTTCAGTGGACTCTCTTAGCTCAAGCACCAGTCTGGCCTTCTCCTGCATATACCCCACGCTGATGGACTGAAGTAGGCTGGTGACATTGTCCATGTAGCTTCTCAGTGGGGGTAGCCTCTGACCAGATGGTAGTTTGACCCCTCCAACCATTTGTCTTGCTCCAATGAGTATTACTTCAAAGGCTGACACGAACAAGACTGGATAGATTGCATGCCCTATGGCAATCCCCACTTGAATTTGCTGCCACCTGGTGGTGAAATCCTGGAAGGCAAAACACATTTGCAGGTCACTGAAGTACAGCACTACCATGTTCCTGATACAGAGAGGCATGTGGAAAAATTCCAAGGCATAGTTGATCAGCTGATGTGAAAATGATCCATATGCATTGGCTAGGTTGAGCCAGACGATGTGCATGTTGGACTTCTCCAGCTTGGCCCTCTGGATTTGGTTCCAGATCATCGTGGAATGCGCCACACATCCTGGAGAACCTGGGACTCCTGCTTTCTGGCAGCTTGTGTCAATGTAGCCATTCTCAAGCAGGTAGGTGGTCATCCTTCTGGCTAACAGTGAGAAGAAGATTTTTCCTTCCACATTCAGCAGGGCAATGTTTCTGAATTGGCTGATATCGCTGGAGTTCTCTTCCTTGGGGATGAAGACTGCTACAGCTCTTTGACACTTTGATGGAATGACCTGCTTTTTCCAGGCAGTTCTCATCAGGTAACACAGTAGCTCTAGTACCTTCGGGCAGTTCTTATAGAGCTTGTAGGGGACTCTGTTGGGTCCAGGTTCTGCTGAGGACCTTTCCTTCTTCGCTGCTTCCCTTACTTCACTGAGCTTGGAGAGCATGGTGTTGAACTCAACTGTTGGTAGTTCATACCCTAGTGCTCCCAATGGACCATGTCTTAGTGGGTCACTGTGGGCCTTTTGACATGCTGTTTCATATGCTCCCTGGAGGTTTTGAGCTTCCCAGACTTCTTTACCTCCAGCAGTTGCCTGGCATGGAGGGATCCTTAAGGAAGCTAAGTCAGTTCAGTTAGGCCCATTCATTCATAAGAGTTCTGGATCAAGTTGACCATTTTGGTTGGCATTGCATAATGGAAAAGCAGCTTCCAGAGGGTTTCGAGGTCCATGCTGTTGAAAGCCTTCTCACAGTCAACAAAGTTGATGTACAGTGAGGAGTTTCACTCTAAAGGCTGTTGGTGTCTTTTGGGGCCTAGTACTTCCTGACAGGTTGACGCAAGTGTCTCTTTCACTTTCTGCCATTGATTCGCGATGGTGACCTCTTCTTCAAGCAGTTCTTGTAGCACTTGGTACTTGTTGGTGAGAGACAGTCTGAATTCCTCTCTGGTCTTGGTATCTTTCAGCATGCAGACATTGTACTTCAGCCTCTTTGTTGTTGCCCCCATCCAGTTCTTCTTTAGTTTCAGCTTGGCTACTACCAGGTGGTGGTCAGAGGGGATGTCCGCTCCTCTTCTCATCCTCACATCCTGTAGGACCTCCCTGAATTTCCTGGCCATGCAGATGTGGTTGATTTGGTTCTCAGTAACTATGTCCAGTGATACCCAGGTGGCCTTATGTACTCTTCTGTGGGGGAAAGATGACAAGGTTGTTCATTGCACAGAAGTCTGCAAATCTCTCACCTTTCTCGTTCATCACTCCCAGTTCGTGTCTTCCCATCACTTCCTCAAATCCGGTGTTGTCTTGTCCGATCTTGGCGTTGAGGTTGCCCATGAGGATGTTGACATCTTTCTCTGGGTACTTGGCCACGACGTTTTGCAGTCTGTCATAAAATCCGTCCTTGACATCTTCATAGCTGTCATTGGTTGGGGCATAGTACTGGATAACGTTCATCTTTATTTTCTTCTTTGTTCTGAAGGATGTTGTGATTGTTCTAGATCCATGTGCTTCCCATCCTATCAGAGCTTGCTGTGCAGGTCCTGACAGCATGAGTGCTACGCCTTCTGTGTGTGGAGCGTTGTCTTCTTCGTGGCCAGAATACAGCAACATCTCTCAGGTGAGCAGTCTTCTTTGTCCTGACTGTGTCCAACGGATCTCACTGATTCCAAGCAGTGTGAGGTTGTGGCTCTTCATCTCTGTGGATACTTGTGCTGTTTTTCCTGTCTCATGCATGGTCTTCACATTCCATGTTCCGACGTTGATGGTCATAGTCGATAGAAAGGGGGTCGGCCTAGTAGCTTCTGTAGACTCATGGCTTTTACCACAGGGCATCATATGTCCTCTTGATGATGGCCCTTCCTTTCCCCCAGTAGTCTCTTGGTCTGTTGTTAATGTTTCTGCAGCATGCAGGGTTTTTACAGGGTGGGGTTCCTAGCCCCATGCCCAATGTTCCTCCTTTGTCATCCGGGCTTGGGACTGGCCATGGTGGCGTTCCTTAAAGAAGCTGTCTCACTCTTTTTGATTCCAACTGCTGCGCTTACGGATATGTTCAGCTCAGTGGAGCTTTGCTAGCCTTTGCCTGACCTCCTCCCACAGGGCTGTCAGGCCTCTCTCTCTGGCTGGGTGGCCTTTCTGAGGTCTGTATCCAAAGTTTGCCATGCCTCAGTTTCGTTTGACTTTGGCCATTTAAGCTTGTTCTTCCTTGTTGGTTTCCTGGCCTCTGCCTGTAGCTCTGTTCTGTGTGAGATGGTGGGGATTTGGTCTTGGTGCTCGTGTAGAGGGCCCACTTCCTCCAATGGACTTTCTCTCTATGTACCATCTGCGCCTTCAGCAACATAGGGTACATTGGCACTGTGGTTTTCAACCTGGCTCCTGGTCCCTCTTGTCTCACTCACTTTTGCAGAGCAAGGTTGCTGGTGGCCTTTCTGACCGCACCTTCCTTCCCCTGTTGGATGTGTAGTCCTCTGAACGTGGTCACCTTTTCCCACCTACAAGCACACTTTCGGAGGATCATCTCACTACCTGGAGCTCTGGTATTCACATTATCCATTTCCATCGCCGTTGTCATTACCGTGTGAGCCATCCAATTAGGCCCGTCTTTCATCCCGCCTCTCAGAGGGCCTGCAAGTTGTCTTTTTGTAGTGTTCTTCGTAGTTTTGAATGGGTGTCTCTCTTACGAGAAACTAGTGGGTTTGGTAACTAGCTGCCCACTCCCAGTACGGTCTGTCTCTGCTGTCAACCGGACTTTCCTGACTCTCCTCCAGTCTTCCCTGGACTCCAACTGCCCTGTTCACAGTAGTCACTGGGTTGCCAGAACTTCACTTAAGATACAGGAAGGTGGAAATTCCTGCTTGGCTTTGCTACCTGTCGCACTTCCTCTGGTGCCCATGAGGTCATCAAATCACAGATACATGTTTTCTATACACTGAAACCCTAAGCTTTTAATTTGACAATTACTGGAAGTGTTCAGTTTGTATTAAACACTGTAACTTCAGCAGTACAAACAAAAGCAGATCAAAGAGCTTCACTATGAAAGTAGTGTTGTGAAAAAATATTTGCCTCCTACCTTTCAAACAAATGTTACTATTAGATAAAGATAGCCCATGGAAATACAAAAATCAATTTTTAATGCTTTCCCTGCCAGCATTTTTGATAATTTTTACTCGTCTTTCAAGACCCATACAGAATGTTCTTGTTAGAGCATAATATATCAAAAGACCGCTTTCTTTCACAGGAAACCATTTTATTCCACATTCAATTTTTCTTTTCATAGCCATGCTTGCATATTGATCACTTTGATTAAAAAGCCTGAATTTTGAACAAAAACTGAGAAACATGTTTCACCTCGTTCAGGTTTCTTTCAGATCCTCTCCTGTTTTTTCACCTTAGAACATTGTGTTATTTCACAAGATGCTCAAAGGCATCTGCTACATGATAATGGTGAAAACATGGACTGAAGTAAAATCTTGTCATTGGTGGGGAATGAGTTGACTTCATTTATTAAAAGGAAAGAAAAAACTGAACTTACCTAGCCCTGTGCGAAAAAGTATTTGTGCCCTGTTAGCTGAATTGACTGGGATTAACCAAAGGTTTTGGAAAGCTGAGTTCAGTTTCACTAGCCACACCCATGCCTGATTACTACCAAACCTGTTGAATCAAAATAAATTAAGCTAAAAAAAAAAAAAAAAAACTGCAACACATTATCCTGTTGTGTAAGGAAATTCCAGAACAGATGAGAAACGACGTCATTGATATCTGTCTTTCTGGAAAGAGTTACAAAGTCATTTCTACGACTTTTTGGGATAAGATTAAAAATGTAAAAAACAAAGCTCCACACAACATATGTTCCCATTTTCAGTATTTAATGAGTGACGTTTTGAGTACACTTGCTCTTCCTCAGACTTCTGCAATACATGCAGAGATCTGTATGTCAACAACACTTTAAAACATGAGCATGAAGCATACGTAGAACTAAAAATTAAAGAATTACACACCATCAGTGCATCAATGCAAATAATCCTACAGTACAAATACAAAATGAATTACAGAAATATAAACTACAACCCAATTTCACTGACTCAGACATAAGTGCATGCAGACAGTTTTCAATACAACAATAAATCTGGAAAATATCTTCGCTAACCAAATTAGGAGAAATAAAGAAAAAAAAAACAAGAATCTCAGCCATTGGGAACTCAGCAGGGAAGATTGTCCAGAGATAAACCAGACTGATTTTAATAATAAATGAGTAATGTGCAGTCCATCTTTCCTCCTGACAGTCTAAACATCTCCTCACCTGCTTCTGATGAACCAAATCATGTTTAAAATCACGTGTTCACAAAAGCTGTTAAAAATCACAATGCTTTTAGATGATTTTAAACCATTTTTAGTCTTTAATTACCTTTTCTGAATTATTTATGTTCAGGTAGCAGACCCCAGTTTGAGGAATTGTTGTGTATTTTCTCATAAAAAGACAGTCATAAAACAAAACATGAAACATGTTGCATTGATAATACCTACTGTACAGTGGTCCCTCATTTATTGCGGGGGTTACGTTCTAAAAATAACCTGCAATAGGCAAAATCCGCAAAGTAGATTCCTATGTAAAAACTCTGTGGCTAATGCATGATTCGGAAAACGAAAGCGATGCCGGGACGGATTGAATTCGTTAACTGGGGCACCACTGTATTTGTTTTAAGGCTGTAAAACCCCCCACCACACACTTTATACACTATTCTCAGACAGGCCTTAACAGTTCTTCACATTTATCTCTTATTTAAAGACTCAAAATTCAAACCTTTGTAGATTTTAAATGAAAAATAAGTACAGCATTACAGAACTAAAGATCAAAACCTGTTTTCAGGCACATACATTAGTTTGAGAAAAAAAAAAACCGCTTTCCTACAAAAAATTGCCTCCAGAAACAACAAATTTAATTTCAACGATCAACCTACAAAGCTGGACACACAAGAAACCACCAATAGTAACCCACGAGTCACAGAGTTGTTTTTCTATGAACCACCGGACCGCTTCTGGTTCAGACCGCTGATCCATCGGCTGGAGGAGGGGGGTGGCGTTAGGTGGAAGGTAGAAGACCTTGATGAATTTATACTCCTCCAGAATGTCATCCTCCAGACTGGGGGGATGGGCAGGCGCGTTATCCAGGATGAGCAGGCATTTCAGGGGCAAACTGTTCTCCACCAAGTATTTTTTGACACTAGGT
>JAQQAE010009675.1:0-14480 GCA_029823295.1 Pseudamia nigra
GTGAGAGAAGAAGATGCAGAGGATAGGGTGAGATGGAGGCAGATGATTCGCTGTGGCGACCCTTGAAGGGAACAGCCGAAAGGTAAACAAGAAGAAGACATGTTGAGCTGCAGAAACCCTGCAGCAACGTCCAGGTTGTAGTTTTTATAATTATGCATTTTCTCAAGTTACATCTAGCTTTGTGTGAAATATTTCAGTGGACTGCACTTCTGCCAGGAGAACGCCTACCACCTCGACGCATTGCACCTCAATCTTTAATAATAAAATATTAAAACAGGTGGAACTTTCTCCATGTTGAGCTGCAGAGACTTTTCAACAGCACTGAGGAGACTGTAGAGAGATGAATCTATGTTGATGCCATGTATGCCATTTTTAGGTTGTACTTTTTATAATTACTTGCGCTGACACTGTTTCAAATTGTGAGTTTTGTGACTTATAAGATTTTAAATTCACATACTTCATGTGTAAATCATGGAACGATTCAAAGCGGATTAATACTAATTTGTCTTTTATAGGGACGGACATTTTCAGTCATTTGTGACGTCGACTAATCAGGCCAGTTAAAGTTGATTAGTTGGGATGTTCTCATTAACGCGTGCCCTCTACCCAAAACAAAAACTAAAAACCCCACCAACAAGGAGTAGTTGGATCACAAATAACATTTCATTTGAACACGTCAGACTCAACATATATGAAAAAAAAATCTAACTTAAGTGCTAAACTCATGAGTTAAATTTTCCCGCACATTGAAACAAAGTTTTGATATAATACATCGTGTATATTTTTGTAGTACAAAAAAGAATTACCGGTACTTGGCAGAGTGATACCTGAGACAACACAGAGTTGGTTTGTCTTGAACAAACTTTTCTGCACCCAGGTCCATTAATTCTTACACAGAAAAACAAGCATGTCCACATGTGGTGAGTCAACTTAAAAAAAAAAAAAGTAGTCGATTATGTGCGCCATTCCAACTAACTGACTAACCGATTAGTCGTGCACATCCCTATTCTCTCATCATCTACAGTAATGCATATTTCTTTTCTGAAACAAGGTTCCTTGGGGCTCAACCAGAAGCGGTAGGACTTCACCTAAACTTTTATACTAAAGACATGAGATCTGAGCAGATCATGTGACAAATTGTCCTCCCTGACATTTTGGCTTGTTGATTTATTGACGAGAATATCAATATAAACATCTTTTTCTCATGGACTACAGCGAGATTAATCCGTTCTGGGCTCAAGCTCATGAAGCAAAAAACTCATGAGCCAGGACCAGTTTTCTCATATTAATACTTGTAAAACCAATTAATCTGTTCCAAGACCCAAGAAAACTCCCATATATACGCACCCGTACATGCATGTAAGGTATTTGGAAAAGAATGTTTGTTCATTATTATTATTATTATTATTATTATTATTATTATTATTATTATCTGAAAAGGAATGCATAAAATTGGTCCTAAATTATTTATAATGACACGTTACCTTGTCTTGACGTAGACTTGACATACACTTACTAAACGTAAAGAACAAACTGTGACCTCTCGTCATGTAGAGGCTATTGCTAGAGCGGTGGTTTTACTTTTATATCACTGCTTTAATGCACGAACTCTGGTCATGAACAGGCAGGAAATGACGCATGACAAGATGTGGCTTCTAACTTTCACAGCTGTAAAGTGTCTCCGTGACGTAAAGCTGCAACACACAGTAGTTTACACTCTCAAAGCCATACTGTATGTGACACAACTATCATTCTTCTAAGGTCCCATGATGAAAAAACAAAGCACTATTTCAGGTGAAAAAAGGCACAAATATGAAGCACAATACAGCGAAAGTTTCACGTCTACGTGTCCAGACGGTGAGTAGCGCGCACTCCTCCTGCTCTAGTGAAGTATTTTACTTGCAACCCGAGTTTTTGCCCGTGAACCAGTACAAAATTTTGCCGCGTTTTCCTCATAACCCGAAAAATTTGTGCCGAAGCACTCACAACCCAGGGTTCCTCTGTAGTTGTTATTTAGGGATTGTCCCATGTTTATAAGTGAAAGAATGTTGCTAATCGTGACTGATGAAAATTATTGGTCACATTGAGCTTTATAAATATTGAACGTGTTGAAGCAGCCTTACTTTAAGCATTTATTTTGCTCATGCAACTGTCCTATTGTGAGGACGTTTTGGCCGTATTGCCCAGCTCTAATATAGTGTGTAGTATTTGGTTCAGATGGGATTTGAGGAATCACTTGTAAAAGCATCATGTCAAAAACAAAAGAAGTGAGTTTAGAGGTGAGAAGATGGATTCATGATGGACACAAAGCAGGAGAAGGATATGCAGGGTTATCAAAAGTGTTTCCAAGTATCCACAATTGGTAAAGGAAAGTAAAAGAGAAATGGTAATGTTTGATTTTTCTTGATTAACACACTTCTGTACATTGACCTTCGTCATATCAAGTAATTCATGAGAGTCTCTCCTCAAAACCAGTGTCTTTGCTCAGTTTGTGTTGTTTTTCTATTTGTGGCAGAAGGTAGGAGGTTGCTCCAGATTGCTCCAGGTACCTAGCAACGTAATGATGTTACCTGATGGCGTCTGGTTTTATAGGTCACCAAAGCATGAGAGTGTTCTAGTTGGAGCACATTGTTCAGTGGCATCTCGGGTTTCTACACGAGACCATTGTGTCTCCAGCTGAAGCATAGGTGTGGTCCTTTAATACACTGTATGCGCCACGAGCTCAAATAGTGTGGGCTTGAATCAGTGTCATCTTAGTGTTTGTGTCAAGGGAACATTTTGTACCTGCTGCCCTGCTCTACATCACGTCAACTACAATTCAGCCTAAAGGTCGATAAAAATCTTCATATCAGTGGATAATGATAATTAGGATACTAAATATCACAGCATAATATTTTACATGCGCCAAGGGGGTTATGTTTTTGGTATTTATTTATTTATTTATGTTTTTGTTTGTTCACAACAAAACTTGAAGTTGTAAATGGATTCAGATGAAATTTTCAGGATCACCCAGAAATGACATAAAGACCAATTAGATTGTGGTTGTGATCTGGATCCAGAAGATTTTTAAAGGATTCTTCATCGTTGTGAGATTGGGCCAAATTCAACATTTGCCCTTGTAACGACACAAATAACACCCAGAAAATTTAGCCAATAAATACACAGGATAACACCGTAATAGATTATATCAAAGCACAAAGTGTGATCCAGATATGGACAATATTCTGGATATAGTGATTCTGAATGGTTCTACTTACAGGGGTTGAGGAAATATAGCTAGTGTAAATAAAGCCATAGACATGAAACTGACACCAAATTGTAGAGGAAAGTCTGATTCAGTAACGTGTCCACAGATTTGATGCATCTTCAACATTTATGGAGCTAGATCCAGAAGAAAACCACCATTATGGAAATATTATTTTTGGTGCATAACTATCGAACCAACAATAAGTATGTGATTCTGTACAGTGGTGCCTTGGGTAACGAACGCTTCTACCAACGAAAAATTTGGGTAACGAAAAAATTTCGGCCAAAATTGTGTCCCAGCTAATGAAGGTTTCTAGTTACGAATTTTGTAACCTGTAAGATTTCGGGTTACGACTTTCGAAATTCAGGTTACGAATTTTCCTCTTTTTTTTTTTCACTTTTTTCACCTAAACTACTGCTTTTGTGTTTTTCATCATGGGACCTAAGAAAAAATGGCGTCTCCGTCTCATCCTCCTCCGGGGAGTGTCTTTTATAAATCAATAAATGTGCACGTATGGGTGTGTAATACATACTTTATATGGGAGTTTTCATGGGTCCAGAACGGATTAATTGGTTCTACATGTATCCTATGGAAAAACTCGCTCCGGCTAATGAATGATTCGCCCAATGAACGTGACGCCGGACCGGATTAAATTCATTAGCCGGGGCACCACTGTGTTTAGCATTACATGCATGGCCCTACACAGACAGACACCTGCATACCTCTCAGATTTAATTTCCTTCCACACCTCTGCACGCTCGCTCCGATTAAATGACCGAAACCTGCCGTCCGTCCCGTGCACCTGCCTTCAGACTTGTGGGGACAGAGCGTTGGCCTCTGCGGCCCCCGGGCTGTGGAAAGCTCTTCCTAATGGCATTAGATCTGCTGACTGTGTGGACAGTGTTAAGGGGCAGCTAAGACACAATTACCGTATTTTCCGCACTATAAGGCACACCGGATTATAAGGCGCACCCTCCAAAAATGTCACATTTAAAATTTTTTTCCATACATAAGGTGCACCGGATTATAAGGCACACTGTCATATTTGGACAAAATTGACGGCGTTTAGGTGCGCCTTATAGTGCGGAAATGACGGTACTTAAAATGGCTTCTGGGTAAACTTGTGCTAATATGCTTTTATTTAGTTTTATTATTGTATGTAACCTTGATTCAATTTTATGCTGTGTTTTTACGTTTTATGCACTTTTGTAAAGCACTTCGAGATTTTATTCTGTGAAAAGTGCGATATAAATAAGCTACTTACTAAATGCTAATAGTAGGTTTTCATGGTCAAGGAATCCAATAACGAGGGCCAAATAATTTTATGAATATTAATATTGGGTGATTATTATGGGTGAAATGAGCATAGGTTCAAATGATAACAGTAGGTTTTCACTGTGAAGAGAAACTGAATCTGTGCTCTCTGAATGCTTTGTAGTTTTCTCAAAATGTAAACATCTGTTTTTCTACCATGTGTCCACTGTATAGTATAAGTGATAACGCAGATGTGTTTTTGTTTTGCAGGAAAATCAAATATAATAGCAAAAGAAGCTGTTTCCAGATGGACAGGTGAGACACTTTATATTTTTAAAACCTGTACTAAACACTGAACCTACATCAGAATCCAGTCCCATGGTGAAATAGTGGGAAAGCTGTTTGAGTCTTTTTAAAGCTGTCAGGGGCTTCAGGACCATTTTTCCTACTGATCCATGTCCCCACCGAGCATTTAACACACAGACCCACATGCACGTCAGCTGACCTAGAGCTGACCGAGGCCTTCGCTGGTCGTCGGGGGTCATTGTAACCAGTGAAACCTGTTGTGACCTTTTAAGGTCATCTCGGCCCGTAAAAGGTCAACGTGCTCATGTTTAAGTCGAGAGGTTTTACGTCTACATAATTAAGAAAAAGAAGAAATCATGAGTCATTCCTCACTGGACTCCTTTATCTTGGGTGTACACATTTAGATGATTATTTTGATCATTTTTGTTCACTTTGTTGCATGTTTTGATCTTTTTTTAAAAAACTTTAATTATTTTTTTTACATCTGTTGTGTAGTTTCTCAACTTTTATTCATGTTATTGCTTATTTTGCTCATTTTGTTCACACACTTGATTATTTTGCTCATTTTTTTGAATATTTTTCTGTTCAATTTCTGTATTTGTTACTTTTGTTAAATTACTTGATTATTTTCTTTATTTTGCTTATTTTGTTCATCTGTGCTTCATGTTTTAACTTTTATAATTTAATTAGCTATTTTGTTCATTTTTTTGTTTGTTGATTGTAAGCTTATTTTGAAATTTTGTTCATTTTTTTTTTGCTCATTTTGGTGGTCTTTTTTTGGTTTTTAGTTTACTCATGTTGTCAACTTACTTGATTATTTTTGTTTTCTCCTACTCTCTGAGTGGTGGCCAAATGTGACCTAGTAGAACGACACCGAGCACAACCCGGCTCTGACGACCACAGTGTGATAACATGCACGGTGCATTTCTGTACCTCAAACTCATACCATGCTTGACTATTTGCATTTCGTACAGGTTTAAATCTACTTTAAGTGTAAGTCTGAGTCCAACTCTGTGCGCTACATTCTTAAAAAGTGCCACAGAGTTGGAAAAGGCAACGAGTGGCTTTGAACCTGCCCGACATTCCTCCTCCTCCACTAAAAGAGTGAGTGTGCAGCCTGTGTCCTGTCACTGTGGTGTTTTGACATGTTATTCCGTTTTCAAACCGATGAGCGATGAGCCATCTGAGGCAGCCTTTTTTACAAAGCCTGATCACTGCCACGTGGGACAACATGGATTTGACATGACAGAAGTAATCCATTATAATAAATCAAAATGAACAAAATAAGCACAAAATCAACAAGAAGGAAAATGTGCTGAAATTGAGGAAAAACTGATACAAAAACTTGAGAAAATGAGCAAAATAATCCGGAACAAAAATGAGCAGCATTATGAAATAAATTTGAAATTTTAGAAGATTAAGACGAACTGGAGTGTGTGTGTGTGTGTGTGTATGTGTATGTATATGTATATATATTCAAGAAAATGAAGAAAACGAGTCAAATGACTGAATTAAAAAGCAAAAAAAAATGAACAAAAATAAATGGGTAAATGGACCAAAAATGCCCCAAAATGAGTAAAATAATAAACAATAAAGTTAAACAGTCTGCAAAATGAACAAATATTAGGAATTAAAAATCGAACCAAAATGAGCCAAAACGCTCAAGGAAATTTAAAAAAATATATAAATATATATATATTTTGCGAAATATGTGTCTAGACCCACAAAAAACATTTGTTGTACATTATGTACTAAGTGACATATGCACATTTTACCTGGTAACATGGTGAATTCAACATGTTTTTCATTCATTTTTGTTCATTGTGTTTCTGATTTTTGTTCATTTTTTTGTTTTTATTCATTATTTTGTTTATTTTTTACCTTTGTGTTCTTTGCAGATTAGTTGGTTTTGATCTTTGTCCACTGTGTTTATTATTTTATTCACTTTTGTAGTCTTTGTAGATTTTCACAATTATTTTTGTTCATTATTGTTCAATTTGTGTAATTTTTTGGGTTATTTTCTTGTTTTTGTTCATTTGCTTGACTGTTTTGTTCATTGTTTTTTAATGGGTTATTTTGTACATTTTTATTACTTTTTTATTTTGGTCTGTTTTGTGAGTGTTTCATTTTCCTGATGATGATGTTTATTAATTTTGTGTTAGTCTTATTTATTACGTTGCTTATTTCGGTTCAATTTTGTGTTTTTTCTTCATTAACTCGTTTGCTTAATTATGTTCATTTCATTATTATCTTGTTCACTTATTTTCTTCTTCCCCCAATTTTGTCTTAATATATGGTCATTGTTTAGTTCATTTTTTTTCTTCATTTGTTGCTTTTGTGCTTGTTTTGTTCAATTTCACTTCGGGAGACACTGGGGAGGAGCTAAAAAGCCACATGTATCCCCAGATGTTTATATTCTGGCCATTTGTAGTATTGATATGTTTAATCACAATTATGTCCAAATATTCACTTTTCCATCCTTTAGTCTTGTTAATTTTTCCTCAAAGTATCATGCACATAAAACATAAAACAACACATTTGTTTTTATTCTCCTCTCTGGCCTTAATGTTCCTTTGTAAACCTTAAATGTATTGTGTTTATAGACAACGTATTCGCCATCAAATCGTGGACAAAGAAGAAGTTTGCCTTTGATGACGGCAAAATTAACAAAGCCTTCGGGATCCCTGAGGACTTTGACTACATGGACTGAGTTTCTGCAGGTGTTTTGTGGCTCATGGCTGATCTGCACACAATAAACCTGCTCTCACGTTTGTCGTTCACGCTCACTGTATTAAAGACAAACCGGATTCCTGTTCACGTCCTGCAGTCGGTTTTCAGCATTCAGAAAGGCATGAGTTATGGCTGCTGCAGATGGACGTAATGAACATAAACGCTGCCCTCGTGCAACCAGAGAAGAGACTGGACCAAGCATTAGTGTGTGTGTGTGGGAGTGGGGGGGTTCGAGTGATTAACACAACTTAGCAGTCTGACTTTTGGGACACCTGTTAACATGAAAAGTGAGAGGCCCAAGCTGACGATGGACAGGCATCGACCCTTCACACGTCTGTCCAGCCTGTGGTCCGATTTATGATTTGAACAGATTGAGTCAGATGCCTTTGTGCTTTTTCTTGGTATTACTGTATGTTCCTGTTTTATTTGAGTTGCATATGGAAAATTAAAAGCCTCTGTCGATGCCTGATTTGTTCCAGAACACTAAATGGCCACTAAACAGATGCAGTTCTCTGTTTTGCGACGCATGTCTGATGTGTGCTACTAGTTAAACAGGTTAGCTCCAGTCATTTTATTTTGTGATCCCATTAAACTTTTATTGACACACAAAGAAGGAGCAGGTACAGGGTAAAAGTGTTATGTGGTTCCCTGAACAAGCCCAGATTTAAGAAATATAGCAATGGAAATAAATCCAGAACAAAAGTCACAAAATGACAAAAATGAAAGTGTACTGACCACTCTATGACTACTGTTAATTAACAAACTGAACAACAACGAATATGACCTGAACTAATAAATGAACAAGAGTTTAAAAAATACTCAGGTGAATGAACAAAAACAAGAGTACAAAAGGGGGGGGAGCAAAAATAATGAACAAAAAAAGTCACAAAACTGAACAAATAAATTCACAAAATTGAAAAAATGAACAAAAATAATCAAGAACATGAAGAAAACAAAGTCAATAGAAGAGCAACCAAATAATCAGCAAAATGAACAAATGGAG
Source organism: Pseudamia nigra (assembly GCA_029823295.1). NCBI lineage: Eukaryota > Metazoa > Chordata > Actinopteri > Kurtiformes > Apogonidae > Pseudamia > Pseudamia nigra. The sequence goes on from JAQQAE010009675.1 coordinate 8,541, forward strand.
TGAAGGGAACCGATTGAAGGACCATGCTTCATTTGATGCGAAAGGGGCCACAGATCCCCCCCCCCATGAAGCACCCCTGTAGCTCTAATGCCATGTGTAACTTCAGTGGTTTTTGGGTTGTTTTTTTTTTTTTCGCTGAGTGACATGGATTATTGCGCTTTCTCTTGCATCCGTAGAACGACTCATGTTTCTGGTACAAATCGGGCAGTGACGACCTGCGCTGAACCTGGTGTGAATTACAGAAGGCAGGTTCCAGGTCAACATCGCATTTCCTCCCCGCAGCCTTAGAATTCCCTTTTTTGGCCGTGAACAAAAAACACAATAATGTCCGCCGTTACTTCTAAAGTTCCACGTGCTGCGTTCACCTCACCTACGTCATCACTCGGCCTCCTTTTTTTTTTATTCCTTTGAAGTTTAACGTTACAAGTTCAGCTTGTCTTCAGAGCTGCATGTTCACTTTTGACACCAAGAACAAACAACACTGTCGTCTTGACATGTTCAGCAGACTTGATGCCCCCCCCCCTTTTTTGTTGTCAAACCCGATGTGTTTTCTGTTCGTTTCTAGATTTAAAATGTTTTCATATAATCGCTCACTGGTTCATTTCTACAAAAAAAATTAGCAATATTCAAACGGATTGTTGGTTTATTTTTCCGATGCATGTCGTTGTTATTGATGATGCTTGTTAATGTCGTTATTTTATCTTATAAACTGCCAAAGAATTGTGAAAACTGTACACACAGCTCATTAAAAGTTCTTGATCTGCATAAATCTTTCTTTGCATCTGAGTCTCTGCACCAGGGGTGGACAGTGTAACAGTACTTGTAAACAAGTACTTCTCCCGGAACACTACAATCTCATTTTTCTTTCAAACACATATTTTTTTGGTAATTTTGTTGATTTTTTTAGTTTTTTTTATTTTATTTTTTTGGGTTTTTTTTGGTAGTTTTCGTTCAAAATCATTACCCGTTCATACCTTATTAGAATTTTTATATTACTTGTTAATTTTACTACTTAAAGTTTTTAACTAACATCCCTTCTGCTCATGAATAGAAAAATATCCACTCCTTTTTCATTTTTTAACCCTTCAAATGCCAGTTTGTTTGTGCAATGCACAACCTGAAAAATGGCCTTTTTACTATATTATCAGTGCTACTGATTTTTCTTGTATTATGAATTGTACAATCTGGGATATGTAAATGATTAACAACAAAACTCATGCATTGTTATTTTTGTGGAGGGAAGGTAAAATGGATTTTTAAAAATCCATTTCAGTGGATTCGTAGCTAAAAAAGATCACTTCGCAGTGAGGAGAAACTGATCGGCCAGAAATCAAACCTGTTTGAAACGCACCTGAGGCACGATTTGCAGCTATGGCGTAAAACAACGGGGTGGTATGAGGCATGATATCTGGACGCAATCGCTTGCGAATGCCAGGGGAGTGTGCGGCTATCAGTCGAGTATGAACCGGGTGTGAAATCGCACAGTGTAAGCAGGCCTCAAGACAAAGGTGTTGTATGCCGACACAACCAAGGAGGATGAAGAAGAGAGCGAGCGGCAAGCATTTGGTTTTTCTTTTACAGCTGTAGGTGCCAACGACCTGGTCTAAGTTGTACACACTGCCTTTGCACCTATTGTAGGCTTCCTCTTTCCCCTGTTGCTGAGTGCTGGTTCCGTGTGTCATGCACTCAGAAGAAGCACATTCTTTCCTTGCTTAGGCATGTACTGTATGATATTGCCATGGTTGTTTTGGTGAAGGCAAAGACAAAGGACAGAATCTTCTGTCGCAGATGGGGAGGTAACGCACGCTGGGTTGTTTGTTCCGATTGTGCCGACCAGAGCCGGTTTTCTTTTGAGGGATTCTTCTGCCAAGGCAAACAAAGTAAAGAAGTTGTCACATTTGACGGTGTGACCTTTGAGACCCTCTGTCAGTTGGAGTGTGGCCCTCATTCCCCTGGTTAACTTCCTTTAAACTACCAGTGGGTTTTCCCATGTACATCTGGTTCCTCCAGGCCTGGGACATTGCCACATCACATGTGACCCAGATTTTAATGCCATACTTCGCAGGCTTCTTGGGCATGTACTGTTGAAATCCACAATGCCCTTTGAATGTAACAAGCTGCTCATCGACACACACATCAACCCCTGGATTGAAGAAAAGGGGCCGTGAGCCACCCGCTTCTCCCACAGGATGCGGAAAACAGCAAGCTTATTATCCCTGTAGTGTCCCGGGCGGGTCGTCCTGTCATCAAATCGGATGGTAGCGCTGATCTGAGCGTGGCGGTAGAAGGGCATCATAGTACGAAATATGGCTCGTCTTGTCTTGATCAGTGGACACCAGCCAGTATCAGAATCCCAGTGTAAGTTCTCATCTCCACTTGGTCTACATCCCTCCAAACCTCACACCTCCACTTCCCATACAGGTCTGGTGGGTCTGCCTTTGACCTCTTCATAACAGAGGTCAAAGGCAGACCTCAGGCTGCTGATGCGGGTAACAGCATGCAGGGTGGGCCCTGTGGTGAAACCAGTGGGTACTGGATTGTAGCATAGGGTCTCCTCAGCAGTGGGAAACTATATCACTTTCCTATCACGAGACATCGTCTCAGTCGCCAACTTCTCTGACTCTGCTACTGCTCGTACGGTTTCCTCAGCTGCTCGGCTCAGCCTCCTCTGCTCTGTCGGTGTCATGCTCACCAGCTGAGGAAGAGGAATCAGGTCCTGGCTGGAACTCGTCATCATCATCAGTGGCGACTCTGTCATCCTCTGAGGAGGGTGTCTCCTCATCTTCAGGAGAGGATGTGTCCTCTTCTTGGGTATAAGAAGTCTCTTCAAAGACGGAGGGGTTCTCCTCATCCTCGCTCCCACTTAGAATAAAAGCCGTTTTACCCCAATTGTATGATTTTTAATATTGTACTGTATATAACAAGGAATTAAAAAATGTAGATTTCATGGGTATCAGTTGGACAAAAATGGCCACGATAGGGTCAAAAGGTCCAACTGGATGTAAACAGTGTTTTGATGTGTTTAAAGACTGAAGTTAAAAATTCAAAAATCTGAAAAAAAATTCATACCCTTAGGAAATTTCATTGCATATGCATCTTGGGGAGTTTTCAAAGTTGAAAACTTTCCATGGGAATTAAAGGGAATTTATAGGTTTTATTTTTACTGATGTGCAGGAGGCAGAAGTAGTAGCTAGCATCATGATAAGTAGCCTCTTAAATTTCCAGTGTATTGGTGCTAGCTATAGCTTACATTTAGCATGTAACTAATCAGTTAGCCATCTACTGTAGGAACACATTTTTATGTGGAATTTCCAAGTTAAACATTAATACCATACATTAAATATTTTTACCCGATAGCGTCATCAAAACTTACTTCACTTTTTGTCGTCTACAGGCTCAAATGTGTGGCTTCAGTTGTCTTGTGCTCTGGGCCCTAAAATGTGGCCTCAGTAGTGTAGGGTTCTAGAGGTCATGCATGTAGGGGGCGTGGCCTGCAGTACCCCTGCAGTAAGCAGTGTGCTATGTGCCTGTGATTGAGGAATAGCATAGATATTCTCAAATATACTCACATGAAATCTGCTTGTTTGAGTCACAATTATGCTAAATTACATTTCCCCAACTATATTTAAAATCCCTGTTAAGGGCCAAACTTCAATTTGTTAAATTCCAGGTTTATTCCTATTCATTGCCACAATTCCTATGGAAAGTTTCCAATTTGGAATATTTCTGTAATTCCCCTCATTTTAATTTTCTTGATTTTAGTCATGCTGTGATCAAAATACTTCAGTCTTATTTTGAAATGAATGAAATGTTACACGTAGCCATGAGCAGCTTTGTCTATTTTTCATTTTGTTGAATTACTACTTATTTTTGCCCTTATTGTGTTCATTTTTCATTAAATCAAAAATGAACACAATGAGTTCAAGTTGCATTTATGTAAATATCATGCTTTACATTTAGAGGGTGAAATACAATTAATTTATTGTTTAAAAATGTAAACATTGTCAATTTTGGTCCCATTTTTTGCTCTTTTTGTTTATTTTGCTTGTTTCTACCCATTTTCTTTTTTAAAATCAATTACTCTCCCATTCACAGATCTGAGTAGAGAAGATACAAATTACTGCATTATAATTCACTAATAGACAGAAAATTAAGTCTTTGACATTCAAATTTCCAGAGAATATCTGACTAAAAATGCCTCACAATGGACAATTTACACCAAAAACATGTAATAACTTAGTTTATAATGATTTATTTTCTATCTTTGCTCATTTTGTTACCTACTCTGCTCATTTATGTTATGTTATTTTTTGTTCCTTTTATAAACCTGAGCAGTAAAGGTACAGCCTACACCCTTCAGCTTGTGAGTGGCGCAGCAGTGATCTACTGTACCACAAAAAAATGGAAAAGGACAAGCCCTAAATGCCTGGGTGCAGATTTGTTGGTGGGACTGACACACCCACTGAGGAGTAACCTGAGTGTGTGTTGTCATGTGTGTACCTGCCCAACCTGCCCTGACGATGATTCATCAGTCTGACACGCAGAGTGTTAAAGTTCAGAAAACACCCCGTCAGAGCTTGCATCGCTGAACAGAGACTTCTGATAATCATAGCTTCAGCACTTAAGAGAATTGGCCATCAGTCAATGTGATAATTAATAATAATTATGCTGAGTGGAAACTTTCACTACGGTGGAATGCGATGTAGTCACAAAGGCACAGGTTTAGTTTTAACATTGGGGGAGGATGTTAATTTGGCATCTCTGGATCCTCCTTGAAGTTCTGAGCATCAAGCAATTAATCAGTTTGTACCTTAACGACATTAGTTTATGAACCAGAAAATGAAGTAGAAAGTCATCAGAGTGCACACCTCAGCCAAGGCAGCTCAGTTTCTCTTCAGAGTGAAAACCTACCATTATCATTTGAACCAATGCATCATGTTATTGCACCCAAAGTAATATTCTTAAATGTATTTGACCCTCGATAATAGATTCTTTGACCATGAAAGCCTACCATTAACATTTGGAATCACATACTGTACATATTATTGGTTCAATAGTTATTCAAAAAATAATAATATTTCCATAATGGTGGTTTTCTTCCGGACCTAGCTCTGTAAATGTTGAAGATGCGTCAAATCTGTGGACACATTACTGAATCAGCAGACTTTCCACAGCAGTTTGGTGTCCGTTTCATGTCTATAGCTTTATTTACTACCTTACAGGAGCTATTTTTCCTCAACCCCCATAAGCAGAAGAATTCTGGATCAATGTCAATCAATCAATCAATCAATCTTTATTTGTATAGCGCCAATCATAATCGCCGACTATCTCTAGGCGCTTCACAATTCAAGGCCGAAATCTCATGACTATACAGAGAGTAAACCAACAGAACCACTGAGAGCAAGCCAAAGGCGACGGGGGGGAGGATAAACTTCTTTTAACAGAAGAGAAAAACCTCCAGCATGTATCCAGAATATTGTCCATATCTGGATCAAACTTTGTGCTTTGATATAATCTATGATGTTATTCTGTGTTTCTTGACTACATTTTCTGGGTGTGATTTGTGGTCTTTATGCCACTTCTGACCTATCCTGAAAATCTGTTCATAACAATTTGAGTTATACTATGTTGTGAACATACCAATAACTTCAACCAGTGAAGAGAAAAGCATACACTCTTTGGCAGGGGTTATGAAATCAGGAATAGAATAAAGAAAAGCAGAAAACTCAGTGACAAAAATCAACGAAATGATCAAGAAAATCAACTAAAATTAGCAAAATAGGCAGTACAGTGAGTAAAAATCCTTCATCCCCACGGCCATCAGACTTAAACACCACAGCTGATGGAGACTGAAGACATTTCACCAAGATCTTGCACTGATGATGGTAGAGTCTGATGCTGTGCAAAGCCTTCTCCAGCACATCCCAAAGATTCTCAATG
>JAQQAE010009676.1:0-14479 GCA_029823295.1 Pseudamia nigra
AGCCTCTGTCTGTGTTAAGAGCCAGCAGCTCCGGTGTCTGGAGTTGTTTACAGTTATGGACGTGTGCAGTGTCCATGGACACACTACGAAGTCATAAGCCAAGGTAAGAATATATTCTAAGTCATTTTAAGAACTAATTTCATTCATTCCGTTTCAGAATGAATGAAATTATGAAATCAGCGCTAGCGGCTAGCGCTAATTTCGCTAGCTGCTGGCACTCTGACTTCCGGGTCATTCTCGCCGAGACCCGGAAGTGACGCATACATGACCCGCTAGCTTCCCTAGCGTTAGCGGCTAGCGCTCTGACTTCCGGGTCATTCTCGCCGAGACGTGGAAGTGACGCAGGCGTGACCCGGGTGTCGTTGTCCACATAATTCGTCGTTATGAGGTTCAATTTTTTTGCAGTTTTTTTCGTCGGTACCCGAATTTTTTATTGTCAGAAGCGGTCGTTGTCCGAGGTTCCACTGTACTTTGTTTGCTGAGGTGATTCATAGAGATAATTTAGGGCAACAGTGAACAAGACCCTCACTACACAGTTTTATGTGTAACTGTGGTGCAAAGAAGTTACAAATTTTTGTATGTGGTTGATCATCCTCAATCACACAGGAGGCAACTTTCTGACCTTTAAATAGTTGTAAATTGAATTAGGAAAAAAGGATTGTTTACTTGTGGTTACTGTTGACCAGATCCTCAGTTGATCTTATACTGATGTTTTTCTGCCTCAGTGGTTTACTCAAGTATGCGTTTGTGTTTCAGGCCAGTACAGAGGATGGGTTTGTCTACTGTCTGGATGCACGCTCCGATAAACCAGTGTTCACACTTCGGGCACATGATGAAGAAGTGTCAGGTTGTTAAAATTATTTCTGTGTTTGATAAACCAATGGGAAGCAATGTCTGTTGTTAAAGGATGTTTCCTTTTTGTACAGTCTGTTTTCAGTGACTTAAACATACTGCTCTAAGTTGTTACTGACTCAGCTTGTCTGCTTTGCTGCAGGTTTGGACCTCAGTTGTCAAATTAAAGGATGCCTTGTCACAGCATCAGCTGACAAACATGTTAAGATTTGGGACATTCTGGGAGACAAACCCAGCCTGGTGCACTCACGAGATATGAAAATGGTAAAAAAAAAGAAATAAAAAAAAAACAAGTGTAGTATATTGAATGCTTTGATTTCAGTTTATTCTAGTTTTTTGTGTGTCACTTAAGAGTGATCCATGATAAACGGTACAGGTGTGTAATAATTATAAATTATACAGGTGTGTATAATTTGCACATTGTTCACTATACTTGTACCCATAATAAAAATAGTTTTCTCATGTTTTTCACTTTGTATTAAGTTGTCTGATATTGCACTACTTTTAGTTTCCCGTTATTTTTGTCAAAGCATCTTCTAATAACACTCTTTGTCCCCTTTGAACAGGGAGTGCTCTTCTGTACTTCATGTTGCCCTGATCTACCCTTTGTTTATGCCTTTGGGGGTCAGAAGGATGGATTGAGAGTTTGGGATATAAGTGATGTTGCATCAGGTATGACTTGCACTAACCTGTGCCTTTTATTTCAAAATTAAATGTACCATGGAAGTATATATTCATGTTTCATGTGTCTGTTTTAATTTAAAGCCAGCAGTTTGAAATTAGGCTTTTTTTCATTAAGAGTAAATTAAAATGTTGAAAAATCATATTTTTCTTATTTGGCAGCATAAAGAAGCTGATGTCATTATACTATTTGCTTGCAGTGACAGAGGTGTTTGGCAGTCGAGAGCGTTTGGTGGTGAACACAGGATCACAGGCATCTGGCCCTGCAGGCTCAGCAGACATGGAAATGACCTAGCAATCTGGATTAAATACAACAGAAATAAGCCTCTGAACATGAATAAACTGAGCTTTCCAAGAAAGTCACTAAGCTGTTCAGCTTGTTTACCCTGTTTCTTGTAGCACAGCACTCTGAACTGAATGAAGCTGCACTTGAAAACTTGAAGTAGGTGACTGAGTGTGATTTGGGTCTTATAGCAGTGGGATATCCAAATACATTTTAAGAAGACAAAAAATGTTTCTTATATTCATGAATATCAGGTTAAATCCTGAATGTTTCTTTTATCTATAACATTTTTAAGTGAAAACAGTTAATTTTATTTGCTTCTACATATTGAGATTCTTTCAGCTTTGGCTTTCTTTGTACATTTATGAATATAATATACTAGTGGAGGCTGATGTTGCATACCCGCATTTCCTGGTAAAAAATAAAAATGAAATGTATATACATACAAATTACGTTTTCATATTGAATTAAAGAAATTTACCAAAAAATTAACCTTTATGTTGTCTTTATTATTGAGATTAAAAATAATTATGATTCAGATAGATTTCTAGCTTATTTTCATTGTATGTACACTGCAATAGTTGCTAAAATCTATGTTTTTATCAATGTTTTATTTGTGCTTGGACAGATTGTGGTGGTGTTATGTTGAACTGTCAGAAAGATTTACAAACTTATTTGTTCTGTACGTGCTTTGACAAAATACACACTAAATATACGTATCTGCATATCGTTTTGTACAGAATAGAAGTGTGATGTGTCTATTGTCCTGTTACGCCAAGCTGCAAAGTATATTTAAAAGACCGGACTTTTTGTCAGTTTTGATTATGTATATCAATAACGTAAAATAAGGATATACACGGGAATCTACATTTTTTTTTATCGCACAGCTTATCTATGTCAGTTATTAAAACTATGACTTTTGTTTGACACGGTGGCGGTTACAGACACAGCGGAACCAAACACAGTAGGCTGAAGTGCCACGACGGAGTGAAAATAATGACACACAGGAAAGTAACCGAGCATGGCTTCAGGTCGTTTGTATAAACTGCACAGTTTATTAAGGCGATTTTCTTTCAGGACAACGTGGCGACATGTACAGTGTAAGTTGTGCTGGTGTCTTTTCAATAGCGTACAGTGTGAAATATACATTAGCTTGACAGAATTAACGTACTATATAATTTTACACAATGATTCCGGAGGGAAAGGTAACCTTGACAGTGAAAACATCACTACGTACTTTTTACTTTAATAATAGCTCGAACTAGACAGAACAGTCACACTGCATGTAAAGCTTCATATTTGTAGCCTAACGTTATGGCAGTGCTTTTTCTACTTTTATATTTGTGAAACAGATTTTTTTGTGTGTTGTAGTTTGTTTGGTACCGGTTCGACATAAATCGATCCGAGCCCCGCTCGATGACCCCAACTGGTGAGTGGATATTTATTTCTAGACTGACATGAACAGCCTGGCAAAACTACTGAAGAACAACAATGAATAAAATGCTAAATAAATACATCTACGGAAAAAGTAAGGTTTGGACACACTATGCACCTGATAGATTAAAAATGTTGTTCCAGAAGGTGCAATTACGTTTTTAATACGTTTTTAAGTAATTGTGTTTCTTAAATCAGTGGTTTAGTGACTTAGTGTGCTTTGCTAGACTTTAAAAAATCAGCCTTCTTTAGAAAGAACATGCCCATGCAGTAATATGATGTTGATGAAATGTTTCTTACAGTGAATTGTTTTACAGGTATATTTTGAGCAAGACACTGACCTTTCTGTATGTTGCATTTAGTCCTGTGGAAATCGGCGTGACTTCAAATGAGAAGACAGTGGTGTGTTACCATCCCACTGTGGACATTCCTTATGAGCTCACTCAGGTAGAACATTCCCACACAGCTGACATTACTGTACAACAAAATAAACACAAGCTATTTATTTAAAAGAAATAACAGTCAGACATCATCATTAAGCTGTAGCAAAGCTTTACAGACTGAGAGTTCACAGATTATCCAGTTATTACCATGTTCAGTAATAGTGTATTTTGAATATGTGTGCACTGTTGTAAACAATCGGGGGTGGCACGTTGTGCGACTTTGAACTGTGAACGCAAATCAAAAATGTTCACTTGGTTACATATTCAACAGGCCACAACATATAGAAAATCCCGGACATGCTGGCTGTGGATTTTTCAGCAGCGGGATCTTATTTACAAAAATGGAATATAATAATTAGAATTATGTTTTCATTAGTGTACAATCACACAGAAAGTTACTTCTTCAGGGAAAGCAGGTCACTTTAATGGAGGCTGCCACATTTATACAGTGATTCCTTTTTTTCCATTTCATAACATGTGGCAGTGTTGAGTTGCATTATCATCTCCTACTATGATCAAGGGTGGACCAGAGTTCGTATCATCCCCTCAACTGAAAAGCTCAGAATGGTCAAAACAATCACTGGCCTTAATGAAGGCGTTTTACATTTGTTTGTGTTCACCAGAGGTGAGAACATCCCATGAAGTATCACACTGAACTTAAAAATGTTCATCAATCAACCATTAGATGTTTAAGGAAGCAATTAGTAGCCATATTATATATCCATATTTCCGTCTTCATACATATATAAAATTGTGTATGAGAGTGAAGCATGTTATTTCAGGGTTTTTCCAAAATACAGATGTGTTGGGAGTAATCATTGTTTATGACTGTATGTCTCTGTAGCCTATAGAACGGCCTGATCCACTGACAAACACTGCTGAGACACATGATGAGGTTTTAAAAGCCCATCTAAGCAAAGAAGTGCTGAGAGACAAACACGGGCCCACAATAGAAGAGCTGAGCAAGATGTTTTTCACTACCAAGCACCGGTGGTACCCAGTCGGACAGTAAGTACATACAATAAAAGATTTTACATTGACACCACTAATCTCACATTTAAAATGAACTGATCCTGTATTCTGAGTTGCCTTGCACCAAAGTGTGCAAACTGTGGTTCATTTAAAGAACAGTAGTAAAAAAACAAGCTGCATCGTAAAGACTTTATGGTGCAGCGGAACAGATAAAATAACTCGCCTAAGATTAAAGTTTTTAGAGTTCACGCTTTAGGTAGTTACTGAGGAGTTGAAGATTAGAATCAAAAGGTCAGCATGCAGTTCGTCTAAAATCAAAGCTTTTTAAGGAGAGGATTATGGCCACTTGTCCTTTCAGAATTTGCCTGATTGTAGTGTTTGAGCACTTAGTAACTATAAGCAAAAAACACCATCCTCCTATTTTCCACAGTCACCGACTACTTGTATGTGCCGTAATGTTGACGGAATTTGAAGGACTTAATGTGGCTTGTCGAGATAAGAGCATGCCATATCAATTCCTTCATTCCCTTCCCATGTATATCTAAGAACTTAAAAGAAAATATCATTTTCTAAAAAAAAAAAATTGTCCTCTGTTTCACAAATTACAGGTACCACATGAGGCGTAGAAAGAAGGATCCACCAAAGGACAGATAGGTGAAGATGGACGTTACAGTAGCAAATAATGTTGTCACACTTGTGTATAATAAACTGTTAAATATTATGTTGTCATGTGATTGTGAGTAACTGCTGCTACACTGAAGCTCTTAAATACTACATGATAAACTGGCATCAATATTATGTTTCATGGTGAAAAGATAGTACTCGGGGAGTGAAAATTCTGTTAAATGCACAACAATCACAGATTTCTTCAAGATACTGATAAAGGGAAGGTTAAACACTTTATAAATGCTTTTTGACACTAATCTGATTATATTAAATTTTGCTGAGTTTTACACCTGGGTTCAGTTATACTTTACATCAAGCCAAATTTTCTTTGCAGGCAAAGAAAATTTGGCTTGATGTAAATTTGCCTGCAAATCGATTCTTAAGAAATTTTATGTGCCAGATAAATGGCGGGCACCCACTGGCTGCCATACCAAAGGAAATGCACCAATAATTATTGATCTTGCACTTAATTGCTTTCTTACATGTTTATTTACATCATGGAGATGAAGTGAAAAATTACTGCATCCCTTTAGATTTGATTAAACCACGAGTGAAGCTTATTCTGTTCAGTTTGGTCTTTATGCCAATACTCAATAATATTAATATTTCATGTATATTATGTTAAAGCTTGGTTTAATAGGTTGGTATTATGTGACAATTGTTTGATGTGGGGTGATGTAACAAAAAATATTGCAAAAAGAATCAATAGTACATACATGTTACATTTAAAAATAATTCGTGTGGAGTACAGTATTTTGAAAATTACCCATTGAGTTTGTAAGGAAATCAAGTGAATATTCATGGTAATTGGACTAATATTGGTGCTTTAATTATTCTTTGTAACAGCTACACTCTGGCTGTCATTTGACGGTCAATGGATATAAAATCAAGACGATAAGGAATTCGTTCTTTCCCAGGACACTCGTACACATTTCCTTACGTCATCTGTAGCCACCGGAACAGTGCGTTCTGCGGCCCCGCTCTTAGCCCCGCCCCCGCCTTAGCCCCGCCCCCGCAGCGCAGTCAATCCAACCTGAACAGAAGGCGAGTCCACGGCTAAAAATATAATAGCTAACACAAGATGGCCGGTTTGCCTCGCAGGATTATAAAGGTACGCTTTGCACCGTACAGTCTTTATATGTAAATGTGACTCATATAGGCACTGTACAGATAATTTAGTGAAAATACGGATGTACAATTACTGCCAGTGTGTAGGCTTACCTTAGCGCGGTTAGCACAATTAACGCTAGCCCTGATCGAGCTAGCTCGTTGGTCCGTTTGTGTAAAGTGTTTTGTTTTCCACTTCCGTTACTCCCCTCTGCTCTGCCCGCGCTTTAATATTTCAATAAATAGATTTACAGTGTTAAGTACAGTTCCCATTTAACATGGCCAGGGCCTCATCTCTTAGTAGAAATGCATATTGAGAATATTTGTCTTAGTTGCCATATGAATGGATTCGCTAGGCTAAGCTAGCAGCAGTAGCTGCGGTCTTTCGGACACATGTTTGCCGCTGATATTGAGCTCTCACCCCCTTCATAGGCAGGTAACACGGAAACACGTTTACGTGCCGCTCTTACACGAAACGAAATCAGAAGCTTAGAAGGGTTTGTGTTGCGATCCCGTCCCTCAGCCCCGCCGCCACTTCACCGGACCAGGCCCGGGCAGCGGCGCCATCGGCTTTTTCCGCCCCTTCACTTACCCGTTAGTGAGATTTAGTTTAAAATTCTCGCACACAACAACGTAATGCTGACAAAGAAAACACACCCATTCCGTTAAATATACTCATTCAGTTACACGTAAACATCAAAATTAGACCTACATCCGTCTTGTGGACTGCAGATGCTACAGTGCACCTGCTTGAGCAAATGCAGAAATATGAAAATGTTTCACGTCCTCGTCTTTTGTTTCATTGTTTACATACGAACAAGTCTGCAAGTCTCTATTTTCAGGATTTTGTTAATTAGGCGCATATATATAACAGCAGTGTATACATTAATCATTTTGGCGAATACGTTCTAGTTGTTATAGCGGTTGGCGCTCCTGTCATTAATTTTTCACTTTTTTATATTTTTCATAACGGAAACCTCCTTCGTGCTCTACAAATTGACTGTTTATTTCTGCCATGTAGTAGGACACAGCTGTGAATGAATGGAGAAACTATTCTAAAAGGGACAGCTGTGAACTTTCATTGATGATTTCATATACCGTAATTCATACTGGTTAGAAATTTGTGTTATTGTCAATGAGACATTAAAAAAATGGCTCTGGTTCACAGCTATTTTTTCAGTTTTATGTTAAACAATAGCTTGTGAGATGTATCTGTATGTTGGTGAGTATAAAAGTTGGTGAGTAAGCACTGTCAAATTGTACATTCTAGTCCATCATACATCTGAAAGTTGGCTGTCTGCTGGTGTTTCACGGGGCCTCCTGTGTTTCCTTCAGAACTGACGACACTTTATGTATTTCTCGTTCTGACCATACTCAGGAGACACAGCGGTTGTTGGCGGAGCCTGTTCCAGGGATCACGGCTACACCTGATGAAGGGAATGCACGTTACTTCCATGTGGTTATTGCAGGGCCTCAAGACTCTCCTTTTGAAGGAGGCACATTTAAACTTGAACTATTTCTTCCAGAAGAGTATCCCATGGCAGCTCCCAAAGTGCGATTCATGACCAAAATCTACCACCCCAATGTTGATAAACTGGGAAGAATATGTTTAGACATTTTGAAAGGTAAGTTAACATGTCAGAAAACTTTTATTTGAAAGAGTATGAGTGAACTGACTGTCCATATCAATCAACACACAGGAGTGACAGGCTGACACGTGTTCAGTACCTAGAAAGTATCCCATTAGTAGATCTTGTGCTTTACTTCTAAATCAGTCTACCCCTCAGCATTAGATCTGCACAAACACTAGAGCATTTTAAATCTTTACTTAAGATGCACATCTATGGATTGGCTTTTAGCTCAGGTTGAACTGCTCATAGTTGCTTTGGTAGTTATTGTACCGTGTTTTAGTCTTATTTGTTTTAATTGTTTTATTTATTTTATCTTTTAGTCTTGTTCAATTTGTTTTTACGGTATTTGTCTTTTTGAGCTTTGTCTGTGCATTATTGTAGTTTTACCCCTTTTTTCATCTCTCGTTCAATTGTAATTGTAACCTATAAAGCACTTTGGGATATATAGCATATAAACATGCTATATAAATAAATTTGACCTTGACCTAAATAATCTCACTTTCGTCACAACTAAAGGTGACAAATCACAAATGGCCGTTTGATGGCATAAGATTGCTGAAAGCAGTTCGTAATAGTTACAGAAATTCCCTAATTACAGTAGCAGCTACAATTATATCCATTTTAACTAAACTCAAGGTGATCTTAACTGGAAATAAGAGAGAAGAATGTTGAAAGGAATGCAAACACCCTAATGTAATAAAGAAAATGTTGCAGTAGATTGCGGTTTGTAGAAACAATCTATCAGACTGCATTTTGAGTGTGTTGAGTGATTACTGAGGAAACATCTTAAGGAATTAAACATAACCTCTCCAGGCTCGGTGATGCAGCTGATATTTTGTGATTAGCCATATTTTTTTTCACAAATGTGAAGGCAAAATCACCACTTTTCCTTCCACTTCCAATTTGTAATGTTTGCACACATTTTGCACTTACCCTGCACCTTTCTGTTAACTTTTCTTCTTGCAGATAAGTGGTCTCCGGCTCTGCAGATCCGTACAGTGTTGCTATCTATCCAGGCGTTATTAAGTGCTCCCAATCCAGATGATCCCCTGGCAAATGATGTTGCAGAGCAGTGGAAGAAAAATGAAAGCCATGCCATTGAGACAGGTGAGCATTAGATTCATGTTGCTGAAGTGAAATTGAAGTCATTACAGCTGCAATGAACATTTAGTCGACTGAATTCAAAGGTCTGGTCCATGTTAGTGACTCTTCTTCTCTTTGGTCACCTTTTTGTGGCTGTGAAATATAGACAAACTGTATAAACATTCACTGTGACACTAGCATCAGGGTTCTCATGGTCATTAAAACTACAAAATTGCATTTTCAAGGCCTGGAATAGTCATGAAATTATGAAAACTCCTCTACATTCCATAATTTCAATTAAATTAATTGCCTTGGTTCTGGTGCCATACAATGCCATTCTGATGAAAAGGTTAATTATTAATATTAATTTATGTTTTAAAGCTGATATTTTCTTACATTTGTCCTTCTTGGGGGGGGTGCATGTTGTTATTTGACTAATAACAATCCATTTTAGCCCTGTTTTAGAGCTATTTGATTTCTTTTGTCTAAGAATAGTTGGTTTGACAGATTGTCTTTGAGTAGTTCTTATGAAAATAGTTGGTATTTATTCCAAACAACACAGTGAAGTTAATGTAGTTACATCCTCTTCTTACAGCATTGTTGAAATTGTACTTTATTAATTGGACATTTGTTGAGTTGAATCACATTTGAATGTTATTTTCTCATGGGAGGTTTTAAAAACACCTGTGGTCGGAGCTTTGATGTCTTTCAGGGCTATCTTGGGAGAAAAAAGCTATTTTGAATTCCCACAACCCTGTTTCCCTCCAGATCCACCACTTTATCTCCCACTCTTTCTTCCTACAGCCCGAACATGGACCAGGCTCTACGCTTCCACCTCTGAAGTATAGAGGAAGAGAGATGAGGCATCTGAATGTGATCCACAAAATGTACTCCTATTCTGTCAACATTTGCTTTTAATGGACACAAAAAAGTGAAAAAAATAATAATAATAAGGTTACGAGTCCAAATCTATTCAAAAGAATTGATGAGATTTACTGCTGCAGACCTCTGAGTGACTGATTTTCCTCTCTTAAGATGCGTTAATGTGTGTTAGCCTTTGTTTCCTGTGTTGCTATTTAAATGCATGGACAGAGAATGACACCCTCCCCACTTCAGTCTTATAACAACACATTCAAATATAATTTATGTTATGCTGCACTGGGCGCAGACTAGTACATTTGGGAAAAACAAACATGCATTAATGGTGTCCTTTTTAATTCATGCATTTTTTTTTTTATCAACACATCTCTATGCTGTTTGTGAGAAATGACACGTTCTGTTATTTCAGCACTTACCCCCCCCCCCCTTCCTTTAGACAGCAGAAAGTATTTCACTCTTTTTTTTTTTTTTTTTTTTTTTAGGGAATATAACTTTTTTGAAAATGATCCTTCAAGTTTCACAACAGAGTAATATTTCACCAAGACAACACTCTGCATTATTGAACATTTAGCTGGTGGCTCGGCTACTGTAATTCAGCTTCATCCCAAGAGCACAAGAGCTGTTAATACTCAATATAAAAGTGAAACTTAGTACAGCTCATTGAAGCATCTTTGTCAAAGTTGTCATAGAAGCAGATGCATCAGACTGATTTTGTGTAGGAAATACACCCTCAACTTCTCAATTCGGAGCAGAAGATTCTAGACTTTGAAAAGCTGTTGGAACAGTGAACTGACAACAGAAGATGAAATACTTTTACATGCAGTACTTTCTAGTACTAGTATCATAAATTATGTACTTTTGTCTTGTCATTATGTACATTCAAACATCCTGGTTAATATGAATAGATACCTGAACTCAGTATTTTGCTTATAATAGTCTGAAATGTATTAACCCGACGTGAGGTTTTGTTCTTTCACAGACATGGCCAACACAACATTATGCTCTAGTATGAACATTTTGTCCCATAATATTTTACATTTTTTTAATCCAGTTTTTCACATTGCCACAACAAAAAGCCTGGAACCGTTTGGGGAGGATGAGCACGTATGCAATGCTTTCACCCATTTTAAAGTCATTCCCAACATATTTAATTGAGCAGAATGACAAAATGTATTTTGAGTTGCTTTTTAACAGAAACTCAGATTTTCCAGAATCTCATCTTGTGAAGGAGCCACATGCACCTTGTAGCAGACTACAAAGGTGTGTTGCAAATGAAGTTCTTTTTTTAAGGTTTAGGAAGCCGACTGACTTCCGTTTGGTTTTTAAAATGAAGTCATGTTTTTTAAAGTCGTAGGAAACTGATTTCTGATGTTCATTTTAAAAACTGTCCATACTATCAATGTTGCCTGTTTATTTTCAGTGTTACTTCATTAAAACGGCATGTTCCATAAACTCGCCTGATAACAAAACAGTTGAAACTACTTTTCTTCATGCAGTTTATGAGACGTGTTGTCTTTTAAGAGGAAAGTTTTTTTTTTTTTTTTGTATTTGTAATGTTCAAAATTTTTCTGCCGACCTGTTGCATTTCTGTTTAAACTGAGCTGTGATTTATGCAAGCAAATTTCATTGATTGAGGAAGGTGGTCAGTGTGGTAGTGTAAAAATGTTACAAATAAAAATATTAAAGATTAAAAGATGTATCACCCTTGTCAAAGCTGTCACAGATTCCTGTGGGTTGGGGGAAAAAAATCTGAAGAATTGATATAAATGTAACTTATGATGTGAAACTTTCCCTTTAAAAGACAGTTTTTGTTCATTTGATGGATGAGTTTACCTGCATCAGATTGTGAAAAGCTCTTTGCCCAGTAGCTTAGACCCTCCATGATCATAATGCTTCTGTATGGCTCGTCTGAGGGAGGACTGTAATGTTACGCTGCAGTACAACAGTGTTTAAGCGTTCTCTTTTTTGTTTTTCATTACAGATTAAAGCAGGCTCGATGTCGCTTATGTTTGTCAGTGTCCTGTCCTCACCCAGAAATATTAACCAGCTGTTTGTGACTGCTGCATTTACTCAAGTCTGGAAGATGGAGCATGGCTTTAAAACCTGGTTAATTTATTGATTCCCTGAGTGACTTGACAGTAATCTAAAAGAACAAGCAGCCACTGGAATATTAAAGCCTTTAAGCCAAAATATCGAAACATCAAATTCTGATTAATCGGCTCCCTGCGTATAAAAAGAGTTCTGTCAGTAATTTCAGTACATTTGAATACGTGGCTCTTCAAACACTCTGTAAATAAACTGAGTTGACTAAGTAAGCAGAGGCTTGTCTGGTTTATGTTGCGGGATTTTTGGGAACATTTTTCTCTGGATTTGTGTTGATTATAAAAGTGGAACCTACAGAACTGGTTGGCATGTATGAGGGTTGCCTTTCCATGAGCTGATATGGGCACAGATTGTACTTTGAAACTCCTTTAAATGAGGTAGGACCTTTCAAGTCCACCTGAGGGAGGCATTGACTCATAAAATGTGGTTTAAACTCACTTATTGTTCCATTCTTAATATAGTTCATTTTAATCATATCGCATTTATGTGCTGAACAGCATAGCTTTTGCTCTTCCAAATAACACCTTGCTTCCTGCTGAAGGTACCTGACATAAAGGTCCATGTTTTATGTGTTTCCTCACTAGAAACAATGGATTTCACAGTCTTATGACCCTGGCTGTGTTTATAAGGCAACAGTGACCGGTATGCAGCCAGTCTTTGAGTGCAATTGCAGGAAATGATTCCAGTCACTATCTAAAATACCTGATGAAGCTAAGCAGTCTTTGAGGCTGTTGTCTCTTGAAAATACTTATTGAGCTGGTTTCCAAAAATGTTTAGTGGTACCTGAATTGGTACTTTTGGGGTTATGAGTATGATATCACCCTTTAACAAACAAAAACCATGACACGTCTGCATGGGTGTATAATTTAGGTATGATTATGCGTATTTGCTGCTGCATTTTGCAGTCTTAAACTGCAAGCTGTTTATTCAGATTTAATGTCATGGTGCTAATAATTTATTCATAACACTTGTATGTTTTGCTATTAAATGTCCTGGATGAGATGTGAAATAGAAATAAAAGCAGCTAACATCTTGTAGTTTAGACACTGGTAAATTTCCAGAATCTGTTGCTAGTCTCAGCTAGATAGAGGTGTTTGTCAGTGACTTTTGACTAAGACAGTAAATACAGACTTCAAAGTTCATTTTCAGTTACATTTTTATTACTTTATATGAATGATGTCTCAAATCATTTATAAATAGATTTAATCCAAGAAGGACTGAATGTTATTAAATGCATCATTTCATGCTGTGTTTACAGTTTTTACTGTTTGCAAGTTAATGAATGATAGACTAACATATTTTAACAACAGGTATTTATAGTTGTAGCTCACGAGCTCCACCTCCCATGCACTCTCTGAGTCTGAAAATAATCTTCCCTGCCAAATGATTACAGATGTGTAAGCTACAATGTGAGCACATGACAATACAGAGTGAGAACCACAGTGATTACTGCAACAAATGATGACATGGAGCCAGCATCCTAAACGTAGCCCTACTTCTGACAGGGCAGATCATCTCGCTGTGATTGCCGAGTGCAGGTGAAAATATTCTTGTCACATGTCGATAATGCTTAACCCAGAGGTGATGACAAACATTCTGCACTGGATGTCGCAGCGTTTCAGGAAGTTAAAGGACATGCTGTATCACAGCTATTATACAATGTAGCTGCAGTGGAATACTTAAGCAGGCACTGCGTCATTTGCTATGAGTGCAAATTAGTTCTGAGGGTTTTTGCATTTTTAGGACAAAAATGCATGAATTTTGGAGTGTAAATCCCTTCCTTTTATTGTACCAGTTAACATTTTACTCCCTATGTTTTTGGG
Source organism: Pseudamia nigra (assembly GCA_029823295.1). Taxonomy (NCBI): domain Eukaryota; kingdom Metazoa; phylum Chordata; class Actinopteri; order Kurtiformes; family Apogonidae; genus Pseudamia; species Pseudamia nigra. Next base: position 13,958 of record JAQQAE010009676.1, read on the forward strand.
CCTGTCTGTTTGTCCTCTAAAATTACAAGAGTGAGTCAATTCACGTGATGTTTATTGACCACTCTTTCATGTCAATGTGTGGGATAGGTGGGACTATGGCTTGTAAAGAAAAAAAACTTGGATCACCTGAAAGTGACCTGATCAATTTAAATGAAACTTGCCATGGTTATTGTTTACTCAAAGATCATCCTGCCAACTTTCGGGATAGGTCACACATGTGTTTTCATAGTAAATGCATGTAACAAGAAAAGGCTTGATAACATAACAGCATTTGATCAAATGTTCCCTGAGACTTGCTATAATTACCGACCACTATAAACCCTCTGTTCTGTCAGCTTTTGAGATAAGTGGCACTGCTGCTTTTGGGATAGGTGGTGAAACTGCTTGTGGCTGGAATATGCTTTGAAAAGTCACTCAAAATCATACTGATCAGTAGTTGCCTTTTTCACCATATACAGTGGGGACAATAATTATTGGGAAATGTAAAAATGTGCAAGTTCACCCATTTAAAAAGATAAGAGA
>JAQQAE010009677.1:0-14479 GCA_029823295.1 Pseudamia nigra
AATTTCATGCATTCCGTTTCAGATAATTAACATAACTTCCTTTTCAAATAATAATAATGAATAAATGTGCACGTACGCGTGTGTAATACATACTTTATATGGGAGTTTGTCATGGGTCCAGAATGGGTTAATTTGTTTTTACATGTATTCCTATGGAAAAACTCGCTTTGGCTAACAAATGATTTGCCCACAGAACGTGACCCTGTAATGGATTACATTTGTTAGCTGGGGCACCACTGTATTTGTATAGCGGTAATTATCTCTAGGCGCTGCACAATTCAAGGCTCAGACCTCAAGACTCTCCAGAGAGTAAACCCAACAGAACCACTGAGAGCAAGCCAAGGGCGAGGGGGGGGCTTCCTGTCATGGAAGAGATTAACCTCCAGCAGAACCAGTGGCTCAGGGTAGGCTGCCTCGACCGGTTGGGGTTAGTGGACAGAAGGGAGATAGTAGAAAAGAGGAGAGACAGAACAACAAACAACACAGACACTGAACCAGTCCACAATCAGCAAACACACAGCAAGGACATCAGGAGACCAAGAGACCTAGGGCAGAGGGAGGAAGCACAAAACTACAGGAAAGACGCAAGTTACAGTATCACAGTATTGTAAAAATAGAAAATAAGAAAGGGTGGTAGAGAGGGACAGAGAAAGAGGCGACTTGACAGGTAAGAGATGAAGAGAGAAAAAGAAGATGGAGAGAGAAGATGTAGAAGGAAAGAGGGAAGGCGAAAGATGGTGGGAGAGAGAAAGCGAGAGAGAGTGAGCAGAAGGGAAGAGATTTAGAGAGAGAGGCGAGAGAGGTTCAATCCCAATGAGCAAAATTTCAGTTTTCCTTTATTCATTAAACTTTCCTTGCTTTGCCCATGACATGTTCATTTGCACAATTTAATTTTAATCTTCATACCTCTAAATTAGTTTTGCACCTATTATACTGTAACTCAAAATAGTCTGTAATTATGTCACCACAAAAACAAGAGCTCAAGGTCTTCCTGAAACCAATGGATTTACTTTATTTGGAGTTTCCAGCAAGAGGGCAGAGTTTCGGAGAGTTTCACTGCTTTTCTTTGTAAATAATACAAGTCCAGTGGGGGCTGGTATTAAATGCAAACTTGTGTAACTCTATGTTTCTGAGCCCTCATTTCACAAATGTTGCTATTACTATTTATTATTCGCAGGGTTAATGAACTGTGCAGCTAGCACCACCCACTGGAGTGATTGCAACTAACTGGCAAGAACAAAGGGGGTGGACTAGGCGGTTGACAGATACTGCTCCCTCATATTTTGATCACATGTCAAGTTTTCTGTTCTAACTGTTTGTATTCCTCCGGAGGCTAATGCTAGCCATGCCCCTACCACCTCTATGGTGAGAATGACCATCTAATGAAGTCTTTTTTTCATTGCAAGAAAATGTGATTAGAAGTGGTTTCATAACATAACATGATAACATAATTTCTCATAGTGTACACATTAGAAAGAAGAGGAAAACCCTGTGATTAGTGGGGGAGAGTGGAGAAGGGAAAAGGAAAGGAAAACAAAATAATAATAATAATGACAACAATTGCGATGATAATAACATTTACAATTATGATAATGATAATAATGATAAAAAGTCAACAACCTCAATGGCAACAATCATGATGATGATAATACCAGCAACAGCTACAATGATGGCATTAATAATAATAATAATAATAATAATAATAATAATAATAATAATAATAATAATAATAATAATAACAGGTTGTGGGAATTTTCCTGGCCAATCCCTCACTCCCGGCGCCGCTGTGGGTTGTGCCCTTTTTAGTGTAAGGGAGTGTGCCACGGAGAGGGGCACTGCAGCCGAGCCCCCTGACCCCCTGACCCCCAGCCCAGCAATCTCCTTCAACACACTGTGCTTGCCCTATTCTCTGATTTATTTCTTTGTTCTTTGTTTGTTTGTTTTTTATTGTTTTTTTCCCTTGCTTTGTTCATGTGTATGCATGTGTGTGCTTTGTATAGGAACTCTGCTAGTGTATTGCATTAAAAAAGTGAGCCTGTAATGAAGTCTGGCACACACTATAATATCATGCTGTGCCTAGGAAGAAATAAGTCTTGCAACTAAGAGATTGCAAGAGTTGTAAAATGTGAGCTGCTTCTCCAAAGGATTTCTAGGAGTTTCAGTGCTGTGAAAAAGTGTTTACCCCTTCATGATTTCGTACTTTTTGTCACATTTAAATGTTTCAGATCATTAAACAAATTTAAATAATAAATTTAAGAAAACACAAGTGAACACAAAATACACTTTTTAAATGAAGATTTTTATTTTTAAGTGGGAAAAAAAATCCAAACCTACATGGCCCTGTGTGAAAAAAGTGCTTACCCTCTAAACCTAATAACTGGTTGTTCCACCCCTAGCAGCAACAACTGTAGTACTCAAGTATTTGCGATAACTGCCAGTAAGTCTTTTACAGCACTGTGGAGGGATTTTGGCCCACTCATCTTTGCAGAATTGTTGTAATTCAGCCACATTGGAGGGTTTTTGAGCATGAACTGCCTTTTTAAGGTCATGCCACAATGTCTCAGTCTGATTCTGGTCAGAAATTTGACTAAGATACTCCAAAGTCTTCATTTTGTTTTTCTTAATGCATTCAGAGGCGGACTTGCTGGTATATTTAGGATTATTGTCCTGCTGCAGAACCCAAGTGCGCTTCAGCTTGAGGTCACGAACAGATGGCCGGATATTCTCCTTCTGGATTTTCTGGTAGACAGCAGAACTCATGGTTCTGTTTACCACAGCAAGTCTTCCAGGTCCTGAAGCAGCAAAACAGCCCCAGACAATTACACTACCACCACCATATTTTAATGTCGGTATGATGTTCTTTTTCTGAAATGCTGTGTTACGTTGATACCACATGTAACAGGGCACACACCTTCCAAAATGTTCAACTTTTGTCTCATCAGTCCACAGAGTATTTTTCCAAAAATCTTGAGGATCATAAAGATGTTTTCTGGCAAAGCTGAGACAAGCCTTTATGCTCTTTTTGGTCAGCAGTGGTTTTCATCTTGGAACTCTCACATGCATGCTAGCACTTTTATCACATAGGGTCATGCAGGTTTGGATTTTTTTTCCTCAAATACAAGAGCCTTCATTTAAAAACTGCATTTTGTGTTCACTTGTGTTTTCTTAAATGTATTACTTTAAATTTGTTTGATAATCTGAAACATTTAACTGTGGCAAATATACAACAAAGTAAGAAATCAGGAAGGGGGCAAACACTTTTTCTCAGCACTGTAGGTAGACCTTGTTTTTTGCACCCTATGGCATGATTAAGATAAGAATTTATTGTTGCAACATGGGAGATAAGTCAGAAAAAAGGAAAATCAGCTCTTGAACACTATTAGCAATTATCTGACATCCAGTTCTTAATTTCTATGAAGTATTTTGTGAAATCCTGAGTTCTATTAAAATCATTTTGCTTTCAGAAAGACATGATTGTGTCATCTGCTCAAAAATGCAAAGCAATAGGCTGAATTATGAGTCCAAGAGGCAACATATACAAAGAATATAAGATTAAGACAACCTGGATCCACTAGATACAGAACAGGTTCTGTTGGATAAATAACTTTCAAACCATTCAGTTCAGTTCAGTTCAGTTCAGTTCAGTTCAATTCAATTCAATTCAATTCAATTCAATTCAATTCAATTCAATTCAATCTTTATTTGTATAGCGCCAATCATAACCACCAATTATCTCTATAGGTGCTTCACAATTCGAAGCCAAGACCTCATAACTATACAGAGAGTAAACCCAACAGAACCACCGAGAGCAAGCCAAACCATTTTAAACCTTTTTCCAGATGAGCCATAACCTTATGACCACTGACCGGTAAAGTGGTCATATTGCTGATTATATTGTTCCGATGTCATTTGTCAGTGGGTGGATGTATTAAGCAGCAAGTGAACATTTAGCCTTCATACTTAGTACTGAAAGTAGGGATCTGAGCAACTTTGACAAGGACCAAATAGCGATGGTCATTGCATCTTGTTGGGTGTTTTAGTCTACCCCAACAAATGTGGTCAATTTCAATCCAACTGAGTAAGTTCACAACTTACAGGATATTATCTATGTGTCACTATAATGTCTAATGTGTAATGTACTGACAGTTATTACAGCAGCTTTCAGAGGTCTGGTACAGCTCACGCATTGGGTTAGAGATGTTCTGGCATCAAAAGTGGAACCTACACAACATTATGTGGTAGTAATGTTTTGTTCCCTTAGATACTCCATTTTGTTCCCTTGTCATTCCTTCCTCATTGGGTTCTGTCCACTGCAGGACCAGGACCCTGAACAAGACCCAGTTTTGGAGATGCTTTGACCCAGTTGTCTTGACATCACAATTTTGTCCTTGTCTAGGTTACTTGCATCCTTAAGTTACCCAATGTTTTTTGTTTTTTTCTTTCAAATCCATAAACTTCAAGGGCAAAATGTTCACTTGTGGCCTTAGAAAACTGACATCATTACAGCTTTGCCTGTTAGTGGTCACAAAAGTTTAGTATTTGTTAACATATTCATAAAGTAATAAATAATTATACAACTCTCACAAGAATTGAATTACCTCACTTATCAAATTTCTAAACTGTTTCAAGCATTACTTGTAGGTGCTTATAAATGTCTTATTCTGACAATATGTTTGTGACATTGTATTTAAGACTTTGTTAATGATTACTTTATAGGGACTTATTACCTATTAAATATTACTTTTTAAGAGGACTTTAAGGAATTTCCCAAACCATTTATGGTTTTATATGATCCGTGTTTAGAAGCATTGGATTTCCAGTATAATTATAATTTTATTTAAATGCTTAATGTAGTTTAAATGGTCACTAATCCTATGATCTTTGTGAGAGTCAACTTGATTAGTTTAATCAGTGGGCAATTTCTCTTTCCCTTTCCTATTTGTTCATTTGTATGTGTGTAATAATGAATGAATGAATGAATCAATCAAACTTTATTTATATAGCACCAATCATAATCTCTAGATTATCTCTAGGCGCTTTACAATTCAAGGCCGAACAGGAAGCATTCAATTTGCTTTGGATTCAGTATCATTTTATTAATAAATATGCAGATTTTTGTAAAAGATAATGAAAGATTTGTTTACTGAAATTGTGAGTGAGAGTTATCTGCATTTGTATTATATAACACTGACATGGAGAGGTATTGTAGCTACGTGAGAATATTAAAAGGACCACTTCTGAACATAAAACCAGGTTGAGAAGAAATTGATTTAAAGCCCCGTCTGGTACCCTCCTTTTCACTACTATTAGAGGGCGTGAGTGCCTAATTCAGATTGAATTACACTGTAAACTCACTAGATGGGTATCCAGAGTGAAGACAGTGTCCTCTCTGTACCCTCCACTCAGAACAGGAAGCTGCCAGCCTTTCTGAGATTAGGCCTGTTTCCTCTCTTCGCAGTGCACTCCCACTGACCCCGTGGCCCTTTCACCCTGCAGCCTTTCCTCCCACTACGTATGGCATACACACCATCAGCTGAGGAGTGTGCCAGCTGGCCTGTGAAACACACGCATAAACAGGCCACTAAATCATTCTGCAGAAAATGACACTTGAGTTCAATTCAAAAACAATATGGCCTTTCCTGGCACTGAAGTGGAATGCTGAAGCCTTCAGCAGACACAACACACTTGCAAACTCGTGTGTCAATACTGTATCCATATACAGCTTTGCTCCAGTACCCCCCCGTGCCTTTCCCTCCCTCAGACAAATTGTGGCAGTAATTTTTCCCTTTCGCGGAGTTTTACAAGCCATAATGTGAAGCACCTGTAGCCACAGGGTCCAGACGACAACTGCAGGAGTCTGTCTGTATCCAGAGTTTGACCTAGACAGACACACAACAGGTACATTCACAGCACAGGTTTGATAAGACACCTATTCTTATCATTGGCATCAAATGACATTATTATTGTTTCATTCATTGCCCAAAGAAAGATATTGCCTCTTTAAAGCTGCAGACCAAATCAGTAAAAGGGCAGACAGTATTAAAAATGATACCTACAAATAATGCAACATTGTGACAACTTACTTTGGCTTTTATTTCCTTTTAAACAGTATGAATGCAACATATTTCATGCTGTATATTGTCAGGGCAACTGCCGCTTATTTGAAAATATTCCGCTATTGATTAAACTTGTGTTTGGAACAAAATAGACTATTTAAGGAGTAAAAAAAAGTTCAAATCAGGTGACCTTAAGCAAAATTTTGTTAAAAGGGGTAAAATGCTCTACCTTTAAAGACCTAGACCAGAGGTTTACAATAGACAAAGCTATTTTTGGACAGAAAAAAAAAAGTGTCTAGAGCCCCAAAAAATATTCACACCCTTTATTTACCACATGAAGTACGGGTCATTCTTTGAACATGTTGACACCAGTATGTTGTTATCGTATTCTTTTTGTTATTTTCTTAATTTTTTCAGCATTTTTAAAATCAACTTATTTATTTATTTTTAAATATGAAATTCCTTGTGTATTTTCGTCAATTGTGTTAATTTTTTCCTAATTGTTGTTCATTTTGCACATCATTTGGTCATTTTTTGGTCAATTTTATTGTTTATTGTATCAATTTTCTTAACTATTTTGTTAATTTTCTGGAATATTTTGTTAATTTTTTTATATTCATTTTTATTCAGTGGATTTATTCATTTATTTGTTATTTTTCCTGACTATTTTACTCAGGTTTGTCTTATTGTACCTAATATTTTTTCTTATTTTTGTTCATTTTTTTATTAGTTTATGCATTATATTGTTTAATCTTGTTCATTTTGTTCATTATTTTGTTGATTTTGATCATTTGCAACAGTTTTTTCATGCACTTTTTGTTCATTATTTAATTCTTTTTTCATATTTTTGTTGATATACTGCTTATTTGTTTATTTTGATTTATTATAATATGTTATTTCCATCACTGGACAAAGCCACAGAAGTCGCCGGAGAGGGGCAAAAGAGCCACATGTGGCCCTGGAGCCAGAAGTTCCAGACTCCTGACCTGGACAGAAGATTTTTTGTCGTTCCTGGCGCTCTTGTTGTTATTTTCCTTTTCAAACAAATTCTAGCATTCTTACATTTGCTACGTTGAAAAAGAATGAATTTGCCTGTGATATTAGACAAAATACCTGCACATTTGCATGCTTTTTGACAATGCCATGTATGGTCTAGGTCTTTGAGGTTACAGGTGTGAGAAAATTACTGAAATGTTTAAAAATAATGTTAATCAAATTTGAAGGATTTAGGTGTTCATTATTTTAACATTTGATATGCAGAAAATTGCTGAAATCTTCAAAAAATAAAGCTTGTAAAGGACTGAATATTCCAGACACTCAGGTGTGTTATATTATCACCACAGCCTGTGGTGTGTGCATTTGTCACTGTGTGCAAGCACTGTGAACACAATGCCTTGGGCTGATCTGAACTGGCTCACATTTCTCTGGATGGGGGCATATGTGTTCTGATAAATATGCAGAACACAGGATTCACTGACAGATCCATCAGACCAGACTAGTGATGAAACACTTTGTCAACAACTAATTTGTGGTTACGAATACAATTTCTACTGCATTTTAACCTGTCATCTTATCACACAGAGTATCCATTTATTCATAAAACAAACGATATACGGTATTGACATTCAGACCATAATCCATGACTTCACTGAGTGATGATCCACCTCACAATGTCAGAGAAGCTGACAGTGCTCCTGGACTGTATTTAAGCTAATGTCCATCATGGTCTTTGTGACTATTGCGCTGTACATTTGTGGTGGACAGTGTTTTACCATAGTCATCCTGTCAGTGACATGGGAATCCCATGTTCAGCATATTTATCAGTTTGTCCCATCCAGATCCAGAGAACCAGTGCATGTCAGCTTAATGTGCTTTGGTCACTGGTCAAAATAAAATTTTAAAACACATCATTATTTTATATTTCACATTTTCTTTACTGTCTGAAGTTTTTTTCTGATTTGGGGTTGTATTTATTTTACAAAGACATAAAAGGAAAGAAAACAATATTGTCTCATGTTACCAAACAATATTGTCTCATGTTACCAAATCGCATTTACATGTCGGTCATATCTTTCTTTCACTGTACTTCTATAATATTTTGGCATTATTTTGAGTGAGAGAATTCTTGTAGCAGTCATTACATACAGTATGGTGTGTTCAAAATTCTTGTCATTCTGTGATTGTTTCAAAAGTCAAAGCCAAAAAAATAACTCATGCTCAGCACTCGATACCACCCACGTTAATGTAAGCGATAACAAGAGTGAAGCAGTGATGAAATAGCACTTCCTCTAAAGTGGTACTCACAAAAAACACTGTGTTTCATCAGTGAATTTTGGTCACAAACTTAACAACTGACTGGACTATAGGGCGCTGCACCTAAAAGTGTCATAACTGGACAGAAGTGCATCATCCTCCTTTAACTCTGAACAACTGAGGTCACATTTAACACTCTCCAAAGTGCACCACACTTGCTTCTAAATGGGGAATGAGATTTTTTTCATCTGACAGTGTGTGTGTGTAAATGTATTCTATTGAGGCCACATGTAACACCCAGGCACTCAACTTGCTATGAAAACAAGGGGTCATTAGTCGGAGCACGAGGCTGTAACCTGCAGTTCTCTGTGGTTTCAGGTCAGCTGCTTTCTATTACCTCCAGGGGTTGACTTGGACTGGTCTGCAAGTCTGTTAACTCTGACTAAGCCACCAAGTTTGGATGCAAACAGTGATGCTATTGATAACCTTTTGCTCTGAGTTACTTGAAAGAAAATCAACTGATGCAAGGTTGTGTGTCTTAAACACAAAACATGCTACAACTCTCTGACCCGGTCACTGCTGCGGTATCCTCACCCATAGCAATGAATTAAACCTCTTCCTATAAAATAATGACAAATGCTACTATTACCATGCAGTTGGCTTATGCCTGTGGTTTCTGGACACTTTGCCTTTAATTATGCAGTAAGACATCATACTTAAAGTGAATACAGAGTCATACTCTATTTGAATTTGTTAATTAAAGCACAACAGCCAATTTACTTAAATGCAGCAAGGGTGTAATTGTCACCACCGCAGCTGTTCAGCAGACGATACACAAAACAGGCACTGACTTTAGCACAGCATACTGCATGAATCTGCTGTAAACAGAGGTGTGTGTCTGTACTGTGTGTCATTTTCCTACTACTTCCTCAGGACACTGTTGTATTTAAAACACAGAGTTTCTGGAAACGTTCCCACATGCCACAAGTCAAAGTCACTTGTGTAAATATATCAGCCGGCAGCAGAAAGTTAACCATAAATGTCATCATTTTACTAAAAACAGGCATCAAAGAATGTGGACACAACACAGTGGACAGAGCCAGTAGGTGGCCATTTACAAAGTGATTTAAAAGAGAATAAAATCGAACAATAATAGGGAGAAGACATCAAATTATATTGTCAGCCTTAGGCAGTGCAAGATATAAAAGTATGTGCAATATTTACAGGTGAAAATAATAAAAGATGTTATTTAACTTTCCCATATGACAGATGTGAGAATGCAACCCAACTATTAATGAGAAACATTTTTGTTGCCTTGTTATTGAGTTGAGCATTTCCAGTGGAAGCACTGCTATTTAGGTTTTACTGATGTTTTGTTTTTGTCGACAGCACTACATGATTGTGTCTACATTGTCATAATCCACTTATGAGTTAAATAAAGTCTGTTTAATTGTTTAATATAAAAAATAAGGTTTTAAACATGTTTCATTTACATAAACTTCTCACTCACTTTCCCTGTCTTACTTTCATTTTCAATAAGAGCCTTAAGGAACAATGATGCAGTTGTGCATATATATGCATTTGAAAAGAAATATATCTTCTCTTTCTTCTCACACCTGGATTCAAACTATTCTCTGTGGTTTCTTTGGCCTCCGTAGGTAAGGTCCTGGGCTTTGAATGGTGTTAATCAAAGACTCATTTTGATCCAGGTCCAGCTCGCTGCTTGAGAAACATGTTCAGTCAGTGAAGATACAGCTGCGGGGCAATGCAACTTACTTGAAATGGAAATGAATGATGCACTTTCCTGTTCTTGCTGCCAGCAGGTCTTACAATGGTAATTCCCCTTCTAATTTATCTATATGAATCAAATCCAAATGAATATATTATTTCTTTCTGTGCAGAAAAATGCCATCTTTAATGGATCAGAGTCTTGTGAGGAGCTGTACAAAGCATGTTACAGTGGAGTGTGAGCGTAAACCTGGGCCCAGTAGAAACATTTAAAAAGTCTTTGATAAATATTCTTATCTAGAGGTGAGATGTTGAAATATAATCTGTTCAGACAGAGAAAAGAGCCAAAGCCCAAGGCATGCGTGTTTGTGTGTAGGAGTGTGTGTCTGTGGTCTAAAAGGTGGTTGTCCCCATATTGCTTCTCCTTCCCTTCATGTGCGGTGCTGAGGGCCTTTTTTAATCAGCCCCACCAGTGGAGTTGACAGTAATGTGTGCCCACCCATGTAGACGTCTCTGTGTTGCTTTGTGTGTGTGAATATTTATGTGTGTCTGTGCATCCATGTGTGGGTGTGCCAGCCAGCAGGCCGGGACGATGCTCAAAATATCTTGGCTGATTTATTGAGTTTCCTTAGGCTTTGGAGAGATCGCCTTTATGACTAAAGACAGAGTAAGGTCTGGGCTGGGACAGCCAGGCTTAATGACTTGGCCTGTGCCAATACAACCACACACATGCACAGGTATGTGGACACATAAAAAGAAACACACGTGTACACTGATTTTAAGTGAACTCAAATAAAGTAAATGAGAAAACAGAAAGAATGATAAGACATTACACAATGAATGATAATAATAGAATAAAATATTTTACTGAGGAACATTTTATCCCTTTGGCACATGAAACCACATGCTGTCAGCCACAAATTTTGGCTGCATAATGTGTAGTTACTCATACAGAGCGAGATGTGCACAGTGAGTCGATGAAAGTCAAACCGATATGCATGGCACACAACTCTTCTCCAATATCATGGAATAAAGGAGAGTTCATTATGGGGCTAATGCCTGAATATTAAAATAGCATTTGTTATTTACATTCATTAAACATTCCACTCCCACCTCTGTTAAAAAAAAAAAAAAAACTGAAAATGTCAACCAGAAAAGGTCAGTGAACTGTCGACATAAGATGCATTTTCCTGTCATCTGTATATCATCTAACAAATTTAAATGAACAGAAACACTTCAGTATTAATCAATACAGCTGTCTCTTCTTTACATTCACAACTCTGTTTGGATCTTCAAGTCTGTCATTTGCCAATTTATAAACACAGCTACATTGTTGTGTTTGGGACATGTGCACTTTCAAAATGCTTCTGAGAACAGAGACTTATTGCGCAAATCTAGTATGTAGACAAGCAAATGAATGCAGCTGCTATATTGTGTGACTGATGTTTTGCTGTTGTAGTATACAGTAGTTGTTTTTTTAATGGATTTTAAAAACATTATCAACAGAATGACACTCTCACACCTACATTGTCTTGACGTTGGACTTTTAGCCTGATTCACAGGTGTGAAAGGTCCAATAAACCATAAGTGTACCCAAAAGCTGGTCTTTGGTCTGAAGAAATAAGGTGGTCTCACTCCTGATCACACTGAACCATGGTCTGCCCACACTTGTTGTCTCCATTTGAACCATCCCTGAGGACGGGTGGGCAGTTGCTGTGCAGCACCCAGGGAGCATTTGGGTGTTGAGGGCTTTGCTCAGGGGTCAACAGCAGTGGTGATGAAAGTGGGAATGGGTTGTGGATTCGAACCAGCAACCTTCCAGCTTCTTTATCCTGTAGGCCACCACTGGCCCCTCTGTGGATAGCCTGAACTTTTGTCCTATTCCTAAGAAATTATGAATTTTTACCAAATCAAAAGAAGGAAAAAAGCACATGGAAAACAGATGATGTTAAGAAAGAGGTGAATTAACAACATCAGCAACAGACTCTTCCATAAATCGATGAATGCCAAGCTTATGGAGGCGTAGCAAGCTTAGATGAAGATGGATGGATGTATTAGCCCGCTATGAAAACTGCAGTGTGAAAGTAAAACTAACCAGACCAAATGTAAACAATATGTTAAAAACTTGACCTTGGGTGAAGCTGGGGGAAAACATTCACATGTAAAACATCATCATATATAATAATAACAACTTTATGTAACTTTCTCTGAAAGGGAGAAATGGAACCAACCAAACCATGGTTCATTTTGATTAGATTGCACCTTTGGCTCAGAGGCATGACCTGCAGTGTGGTCAGCAAAGGTTTCAAACCAGCAACTTTCGTTTGAATCAAGCGTAAACTCTGAAAGTTTGGACAAACTGAAGTAGGTGTGGAAATGCTTTAAGTCTATATTTGTGAGGAATAAGCTTGACTCCAACAACTTAGAACTTTCAACTGCATCATGTTGTCTTCGTTAAAGGTTTTCTGGTTTGAAGGCTCAGAAAATGCAAGTACATAGATCTTAATTATACCAAGTTACACGCAATTGCAATCAGTGTCACTGTAAAGAGATGTCTTTAAGAAAAAGCTAGATGATAGTAATTTATGTATCTGGTATAATAGCCTTTTATGTGGTATCTGTCAGTGTTTCAGCATTGTATCTTCAGACCCTGGTCTCAGCCTCCGTCGGTGGCTCATGTTTCGGTTATCTTCATGGCTAGTTGAATGTTTTATCTATCAGTGAGTTGTTATCAGAGTTTAAAAATGGACCATTTATGTCCCACCCAAGCATTTAGTGATTTTCCACAGGGGACTGGCATGATTCACAAACATGGGAGTTTACTGTGTTGAGATAATCTGCACTCCTGAGGCCACAGGATCGCCTCATGTGATGTTTTACTGGAGCCATGTCAGCTCCAGCGGGGCCTTTAGGAGAGAAGTAGAGCCAGCCAGATATGAGCATGCCATGACCAGGACACAGGGGTGACAAGAGGCCAGGGGAGAGACAGGGGGACAGAGTGGAAGGAGGTAGAAGGAGCAGGAAGGGGGTGTTTGAAGTGGAAAGAGATCCTAGAAGCACTTTATAGCTTTTTCTTATGCCCTTCAGCAGGGAGAAAGCAAAGGGGTGTCTTTTTTTTGAACACATAAAGTTTGAGATTTTGATGATTTATAGAGAAAGGAAGAGGGGGAGAGAGAAAGAAAGAGGGGGCGAGAGGGAGTGAGAGGGAGGGGTGGTGGCAGGGGGGTTTAAACATGATGCAAACCATTTGGAGTGGGGAGCGAAGGTTGCCAGCACAGCCTGCTCTGTTTAAACTGGAGAGGAAGTGACCGTATATATAGCATGCCAGCAAACTCCCTCTTTCTCACTGTCTTTTTCTATCTCTTCTTTCTTTTCAGCTCTCACTCGTTCGCACAGAAAGTCTGAGTTTCAGAAGCTCACACATGTATGTACACACTCACATCCACGGAGGTCAAATGATGGCCATTGGTTTAGAGACTGTGTTTGTTATTCTAAGATTATGTTTCTTTACATCACCGTCACCAGGCCCATCACCGTTATTATCATTATTACTATTATTACAATCTGGGAGGCTGGGGGGTATGCAGGAGAGTAAGAATAAAGGAGCGCCAAGGGGAGAAAAGAGCCAAGAAAGAGAGACTGAAAAATGAAAGACAGAGCAGAAGGGAGGAGAAGAGGTCAACATTTTCCCTCAACACCCGTCCATGACTTAATCTTATTCCACTCTATTGAGACCTTCCCAGGAACGAAGATTTGTTGTAAGAATTGAAGGACAGACACACAAGGATATGAAGAGGTGATGAGGAGGTGAAGGAGAAGAGATGATGTCTGTGGGGAGCTCAGTAGGTGTGGCACAGTGAGTTATCTGATGATTAACAGTTACCCAACTTCCTCTTTAAGAGGAGTTGGGTAAAACTTCAGTGATAAAGGTAAAACTTTACTCAAATAGATAATCAAGCTAAACGCTTCATTTGTTTATCTGTCCATCTTTCTGATCGTTTGACCTCAGTATCTTGCGGCCCACCCGCATTTGCTCGAGTGATTCAAATTTCAAGTTTGAAACATAGTGGGTGACATAAACAATGAGGCCATGTATAGACCAACCTATCTGCATATTGTATTTTTGTATTATTACATGTTGGTGCAGCAGTCATTTACAGAGTGGGGATGTTCAGGTCAGGTGATATATGCTATTTTTTGTTTTCACATTATTCAGTGACCAAAAAACATCAATGACAAAGCAGCTAAAGACAAAAACAAAGCAGCTAAAGATTTAGTTCAGAGAATGCTAAAAGCTTTTTGTTAACATTCTGTACTTGGTAATGTTTAACTTGTTTTCCATGTAACCGACAGTAAATGGCAAGTTATTAACCTCTGTCACTGGTGTACACACACATACACACGCACCCCCCCCCCACACACACAGATAGGTGTGTGCTATA
>JAQQAE010009678.1:0-14479 GCA_029823295.1 Pseudamia nigra
GGCTAGAGGAATTGAACTCAGCTTTTCAAACATAAAATACGATAAACGTGATAAATCACAGTTAATTTATGATTTAAAGGGGGGGGGGGGGGTTTAGCACTTTTTCACACAGGGCTATGTTGATTTGCATTTTTCCCCCCTTAAAAATAAAAACCTTAATTTAAAAACTGCATTTTGTGTTTACTTGTGTTTTGTTAAAATTATTATTTAAATTTGTTTGACGATCTTGAAATAAATAATAAATATACAAAAAATAAGAAATCAGGAAGGGGGCGAACATTTTTCCACACCACGGTGTTTGGGGCTTTTCGAGGTTTCACTGACTAAACTGGTTTCACAGTGAATGCTTTTTAAATTCATAATGTAAACTTGGAGAGCTGGAGGAGTTGTATGGAATGACCTATTTATCAAAAGCCATACATGGTTCTCAACTGGTGGGTTGGGACCTAACACCCAGTCATGGACTTCTGAAATTTCCGTGGCTTTTTATTAAGGTGCAGTATAACAATGCAGACATTTAAGTGAAAGATGACATAATACAGTATAGTTTGTATTACCGTATTTTCCGGATTACACGTCGTGGTTTTTTTGCACAGTCTGACTAGGGGAGCGACAAATATATTGAAGCGACGAATATATTAAAATATTTCGAGTACTGTATTGGGTGTTTGTCACACTGACAGCCGCTAGACATCGCTCTAGGCTTGTGTACCTGCATCTGCCGCAACTGTATTACTGACAATTTAAATTGTAGACATTACCGGTAACAACCATACCTCCAATTGGCATAACAACGAATTGTTGGTGCCGTCATTTACCCGGTCAGGCGGGGAGGCGAGCTGCGAGCTCTCACTTCTGGCGTCAGGCACGCAGCCGCCCAGCCGAGCACTTGAAGCGCATTCCCTGAACAAATGTGACCTGTTCTCCAGAGAGACTAATACACATTTTTTTCTTCTTCATTATGCATTTTTTGGCTTGTGCGACTAACATTCTGGAGCGACATATCACCCGGAAAATACAGTATATTATTTTGTTAATTTTCTTTCATTTGGCTATATATCTTATTCAATTTTTTTTGTTTAAATTTTGGTTTATTTTTGGATCACTTTGTGGATTATTTTGCTCATTTTGTATGTTCATCAGTTGTTTAATTTGTTATTTACTGTATTTGTGTTTATTTTGTGGATTTCTTCAGTAATTTCCATTCATTTTGTTTATTTTGTTCACTTGCTCATTGTTTTGAGTGTTTAATTAATTTTTTCTCAGTTTTGTTTATTGTTTAAATTATTTATTTTTACCCATTTTCACTTTTTGTTCACTCATGTTCACTCAAGTTGTTTTTTTCTTTTTCCTTCTTTGTATGTATTGTTTTGTTCATTTTGTGATGATTATTGTTAATTTTCTTGATTTTTAAAAAAAGTTTCTGTTTTTTTGATTATATCATTCTAAATTTAAATACAGTGATGGAAATCTGTGCATATTTTCTTCAAAACTATTCAGATAATGATTCCTAGCTTATAAAAATATACTCTTGCCAGGTCTGAATTGGATGAAAGTGGGTTGTAGCTTGACAACCATTGGAAAATGTGGATCACAAGGTGAGCCCAGTTGAGAATCACTGATGCATTTTTCAGATGCCAGCTGAATGCAGATCTAAGGATAATCTTCAAAGCACGAATAATTTCTTATTTCATTCTACCCTGACAAATCTGCTACAAAGTTTGTTTTATGCTCTAATCTCACTCAGCCCCCAATAGCCTTAGATTTCTACCCAGGCAGTTTAAGCAGGTATAATTCCACTCTACAGCATCAATAATTGAGAAGATTAATCATATTTTACTTACAGGCACATTTCTTCTTCTGAAACCATGACAACCACCGTGATATATCTGTTCATGTGACACAGGCATTCATTGTAGCGTACATTAGAGCTGCTCTAATGTAAACATGCAACACTACAATGTTAACTAAGTGTGCAATTATTCTGTTATGTTAAGGTAAGGCATTAAATTATAATATATTAGAACATTAAAATATCTCTTATTATATTTAAATCTACATATACAGTGGTGCTTAAAGGTTGTGAACCTGTTAGAACGTTCCATATTTCTGCATAAATATGACCTAAGACGTCATCAGACCTTCACACTATTCCTGAGAATAGATGAGGAGAACCCAATTAAATAACTTAAACAAAAATATTATAGCTGGTCATTTATTTATTGAGAAAAATTATCCAACATTACAAATCTGTGAGGGGCCAAAGTATGTGACCCTTCATTGTCTGTACCTGGTTTGACCTCCATATGCAGCAATAACTGCAGATAAATACTTCTGGTAAATGCACATTTGATTTAATTTTATGATTTGATTTTATTGTGTTACCGTATGCACAAAGTGCCCAACCTATCGGTAGTTGATCACACAGCACAATACAGAGTTACAGCAGTCCAATAGAATTTCATTAGGATTCCTATTACATTTTGGTCCTAAATAGTGTTTTACTTTCCTTCCAAAGCTTTACAGATGAAAGTTACCACAACAAATGGTTTCCTCTGAAAACACATTAACCTGGAGAATTTTTAGCCCATTTCTCCAAAGAGAACAGCTTCAACTTCTCTCATGAATTGGTCACTGCAGACCTTAAACAACATTTCACTGGGTTTAGGGTCTGGACTTTAACTTGGCCATTTCAAAATATTGGCTTTGTTCTTCTTTAACCATTGTTTTGTAGAAAAACTTTGTGTGCTTGGGATTACCATCTTGTTGCATGACCCCATGTTCTCTTGAGACTCCGTTTATGGACACATCTTGATTAGAACTCACTGGTATAATTCAGAATTTACTGTTCCATTAGAGATATAAAGCTGTCTTGGCCCAGATGCAGCAAAACAGGCTTTAATTTATGCAGCAATATAGAAAGTTCTAAGAGGTTCACAACCTTTCTAGTACCACTGTACATAATAATATATGATACCCAGCCAAAAAAGTCACCACCCAGATTCAACTAAGAAAACAGGTAAGAGAGCTGCAATAACTGATGTAGAGAGTACATCCTTTCTTTTTTCATCAGTGAATTTTCTCCTCTTCGATGGCACAGGGACCCTCCTAGATGACAATGCCAGGATTTGTGAGGCTCAGATAATGAAAGAGTGGGTCATGGAACATCAGATATCCTTTTCACACAAGGATTGGCCATCACAGAGTCTTTGGGATGCTCTGGACAAGTCTTTATGACTCTCCATCAATACATGAGCTTGGAATTTTTTTATATGATTCTTGATGGAAATAAATGTTGTGACATTGCATATTGAAACAATGCCATGGTGAATGTGTGCAGTAATTAAAGCTAAAGGCAGCCCAATGAAATATTAGAGCGTAGTATGTGACTTTTACTTGGCTGGGCAGGGTAGTTAGAAATGCACATTAAAAAATGAAATCATTAGTTAATATATTGAAGATATTACATTTTGGCAAACAGAAATTAACAGTAACTATGTGATCTAAATAAATACATAAATTCAATAATAGACATCTACTCTTTGCATAAACAAACATGACTTATATGGGTTACTGGTTTTATCTGGTTGATGCTAGAATGGACCACTATGGACCCCCTCTAATTTCTTTTTGACTGTCAAACATCGAACTATATTTAGACAAGAAATAAAATCTGTTTCATGGCAACAATATTGCTGTCAAAAAAAGCTCCAAAGCTTTGCCTCTTCACTTTTAACCATAATCATAAGTTGAGTGTGCAAATTGCGATTAAGAGCTCTGTTCAATACACCATGCTGATGAAGCAGCAGAGAGTGAGTTTTAGGCTTTAAAGCATTTTTAAAGCTCTATAATCGGCATATTTGTTGGCTAAATGTCCGTACAGGTAACACAACAAACAGGTCAGTTGTGAACTTGGCTAAGCTGATCTATAGTCTAAATAAATGGGAGTGCGTCTGTTCCCACAGTCCTATGTTCCTGTATTTCTTAGTAACACATAATATATAATAGACAACAGTATGTCTGTGTGTGTGTGTGTGTGTGTGTGTGTGTCTGCCTGTCTGAAGCCTCTTTTCTTCTCACTAGGTTGATCAATCCCCTAACCCCTAGACCCTAACATTAACCCTACCCTGACTGTCCCATACCTCTAACCTCACAAGAAGTGCTCTTCCCTTTCCACACTACATGCCTCCATCCAATTTGATGCACATGGAGCAGCAGTTTTTGTGTAGTCCTGCTTCCACATGTGCACACAGACACAAAAAAGTCTTAGAAATGTAAGTATGTAAAATGTGTGAGGTACAACACTTTGCTCTGAAATGTCATATTAGACATTTCATTGCTACTTCATCATGCGAGTATTTAATTCAAACACAGCCAAAATTAAACATAAAAACAGCCTTCTCAATACACTTAAGTCCTTGAGCCATAGCATTAGCATTAGCATAACACCAAATTACCATAAACCCTCCAATCAAACAACTGATTCTAGCATCAACCTTTTCACATTACATGCTGCTGTGTCTGAGTTCATAAAAAGCATTAATTTACATGCATTTAAAATTTACAAGAATTTTTGAGGTAGAATTTCTAAATAATCTATAATCTTTAAAGCTACACTCCATCTAAATTCATTTACATGTAGTTTCATGCATGGAAATAGAAATGTTGCCATCTTGTCTGTAATTCTAACTTTTAGCTGAAGGAAAAATAGATAGTAATTGAATCAACACATGCGTAGATGAAGCGATTAGTTAGGTCTTCCTCACCTCTTCATAGTCGTTCTCCCCGGGTACGAAGTCATCCACCAGAGTAACGCGGTGGCCCAGCTGTTCGCTCAGGGCATCCAGGAACTTGTCAGTGTCACGGCTGCGAGGTGGGCGCGAGAAAGTGAACAGCTTCTTCCGCCGGTTCAGTGTGCTGGGGCCGCCATCCGAGAGCTCCGGTGAGGCAGGCGGGCTCTCAAGGCTCACGTACGGGTTGGAGTCCACACTGCTCTGGTGATGGATCTCATACACTGGAGTGGGCAGAGGCTCCTTCCACGACAGGGACAAGCCGGATTTACGGTTACCTGTAAAAAAGGAAACCAAAGCCTTAGTTTTAAAGATGGTGGCTGTTGGCATGGCTAGGTGCGGCCATGGAGAGGTAAGTTAAATGGTATATTATGCTCAAGAGTAAGGCTCTTGAAGGTGCATGGTTTTATGCACATATAATTTGAATGGGTTATAATCTAAACACATTCAAAAAATCAGTAGTTCTGATGACATGTTCACATCAGAGTTTAAATACTGTTTTTGAATAAAAAGAAAGGGTGAAAACATATAAGCAGACAGATGAGTATACATCCTGTACATTTCCCCCAGTGGTAATTTTGGCATTTTTAGGTCCCTATTACATTTAAACATAATTAGGAAAAAACATGATTGAATTGCTTCAGATTTTGCACTAATATTCACTCGATGATGAACAGAATTTAGACAAAAGTCAAGGTCAAGGTTTCTGTGACCTCACTTAAGATGTGAATATATAATACAAATGTGGGCTTGGGGGGGTGGGTCATCGCCCTGTGATTCCATGGTAAATACTCCAAATTGTGTCACACAAGCAACCTGGCAGTTGCGGTGATTTGTGGATTTGGCTTCATTTTTACACAACAGGAGGAAACAGTGTCATGATGTCCATTTTTATCTACAGTCTTGTATCAGACAGAGAGATAGGTAGAAACATCTGGGTGACATGTTTACCAAAATGACAACCTCACATGAATATTATTCACCATTCAACATCTTGTATTCTCGGCCAATCTGGCATGATGTGTGCATGTCATCAGCTATGTGTCACCTTAGCCCTAAATGAAGCCATTTCAATTCTAACCGAATATGGTCTCATTCTAATGTTTCATTCTGCCGGGGGCCTGGATCACACATGGCTCTGAACCACTGACAGCATGTGTCTGATGTCATGAACATTCATCTGCGAGTTTGTTTTGATGAGTGTGTGTGTTACCCGAGTATTTTTGACAGTACCTTTAAGAGTACCTTTGAGTGGAGGGAGAGTGAGGGGGGAAAGAGGGCGGCTGAAGGGGGCCTCAGTCTGTCCCGGGCCCTCAGGCTCTGCTGAGGAGCCACCCTGTGGTGGCTTCCCGGTGTACACGTTCTCCAGCTCTGTGTACACACCTGTCATCTATGGGTGGAGGCATGATCAGCTGGTTAGCACATAAAATGCTGCTTTGGTTTGAAGGCCAGCTCCTTTTAAGAAATAATTTGTGGATCAAAGGTTAACTACAGCCACAAATCTCATTTAATGTCATATATAGATCTGTAGTAATTATGAGCCAACCTTCAAATCATGTGAGCAGAAAGCACAGGAGACATATAATCAGCATTCATAATTGCACCTTGACATGGCGCTGCTGCAGTTGTACCTACATGACTGAGGTCAGGGGACTCTGGAAAGGAGGTTCCATCTCCTGACTGTCTTTCTTCTGGGCTCCCAGACTCATCAATATGAATTCCTAAAGCATAATAAAGCATGAACAGTGACACATGGACGAAAGCTTCCTCCCTTCATCCACTTCCAGGTGAGACGAGAGAGGATGAAGCAGAGCAGAACAGCATGGAGGTGCAAAAGGCATAAGCTTGGCATCTGCAACTGGACTTAGCAATGGCAATGGAGAAAAATCTTACATACTTGGAACCCAAAATTTCTGAGTTGGAAGTAAGTGGAGAGTTTGAACAGACAGCTTTGGGACTTTATCTCCTCTAACCTTCAACTCAGATGAAGCTTATTACACATTCTAACAATTACACACATTATTTCCCCCAGGGAGCTGACCACAGCAAACACAGCCTCACATTACTCATAAGAGCTCGGAGGGAATGTTCACTGTGTAGCAACTGCTGCAGAAAGTTAATATGCTCCTGTCTCTGCCTACGTTTCTCATGGATGTCCTGGAATTTAAACCAACAACTCCAGTGAGCACAGCTCAAAACATTAGCCATAATAATGTACAGTTGGATACTGTAGGTTACTTTTTAATGTAGGTTACAGATTAATAATAAAATATAATAAATGATTTAACTTTTGTAATTACATCATCAAAGTAATGCAATTCATTACATTTAATATACAGTATTTAACATTATTTTTGTGACATGTATTAAAGTGGGAAAAAAAACCAGAAAGGTCCTATAATCATGGTTTTCAACCAAAGAGTGTAAGTCTTTATAACATGAAATTAAGATAGAAACTGTTATATTTTACATCAGCAATAACCCTTTTGGCTGTATTAAAGGAAAATTACAACATAAATTCCAAAATGTTGGATGAAAATGAAATATAAATAAAATGTAAATATTAACTGAAAATGGTCTCAGGCAAAATGTTAAACTGTTCTGTGGTCAGATGAATATCTCAGAACATTTGAAATGAGCTTTGGCCCAGAAAAGACAACAGCGTTTCTGTATCGTGTTTATATATGTCTTCTTCTCTGCACAATACAGCTTAACTTGCATTTGTGGATTGCATGGTGAACTGGGTTCACAAACAATGGTTTCGAAAACTGTTCTTGATCCAGTTTTGACCTTCCACCTTCCTATTAATTTTCTGAATCTTTCACAATATTATACACTGTACATAGTGGGATCATCAAAGTCTTCACAATTTTACATTGAGGAATATTTTCAGAAATTGTTTCACTTTTAGATGCAGTTTGTCACAGATTGGTGGACCTCTGCCCTTCTTTACACATGAGAGGCTCTGTCTCTCTAAAATGCTCTTTTTATGCCCATTCATGTTACTGACCTGTTACCAGTTGACCAAATTGAACCAGTTATTTTTCCAGCCTTTTGTTCCCCTGTTCCAACTTCTTAGATACAGTATATGCTGCTGCCATCAAAATGAGCTGATATTTTCTGTGAAATGGTAAAATGTCTCAGTTTCAACATCTGATGTTGTTAATGTTCTATTGGGAATAAAACATGGGTTCCTGTGATTTGCAAGTCACTGCATTCTGTTTTTATTTATATTTTATTTACATCCCAACTTTTCTGGAATTGAGGTTATATAATCTTTTAACTTAAAATAATATATTTGGCTCAAAAGCCTTTATAATAACTAACTCCAAAGGGACATCAGGTGGACACTGAGGATGAAAAAGCAGTTACTTCAAGATGAAGTCATGTTATTTTAAAAAAAAGTTATTTGCAGGGAATATCTAAAAAAAAGGTTATGTACATAAGTAAGCATTGTATTCTCATACCCAATAAAATAGTGATTTTTCATGAAATCATGCATTTTTTATGACAGTAATTATTTGTTTAATATTATAAATGTATCATAACATTTACAGTTTAAAAATGTGACATTATTCTTGTAATATTATGACTTTAAGTGATCAAATGATCCTCATTATTTCTTCTCAGTAACTCTAATTGCTTACATTTAGTTTGTAAATTGATTATGCAACAGGACTAGTTGTTCTGTGTACAAAATATATTGCTAAAAAAGTACTGATACTGAGTGAATTTACAAAGCAAAATAAGGCATACTTCATCTCATCGTGCTTTACATCCAGATGCATGTGTGGTTGATTTCCATAAACGTCTGCATAATTAATCAGATTTGGGTCACTTCATGCCCTCACTGAGCAGGTATAGCTTCCTTAGAGAATAAACCTCCTCATTATTGCTGTCATTCTTTCCGTGTGCACCGTACCCATTCCCAAGTGAGTGCCTATGATGCAGTCGTCTGAACTCCTCTCTCGGACGCTGCTTCGGTACGACGAGCCCGTCACCCTCATGGAGCTGCTCCGCCTGTGGTGTTCAGGACCCGCATCAGGCTCCAACACAGCTACAAGAAAACACATAGATACTGTACATCAGCTTCGCTCTGGGAAATTTTAAGATAATTTTAGTGGTTGTTGCCAGTTTGTTTTAAAGTTTGTGGGCCAAAGACAAATCACACTGAGAGACACAATTTAGCGAACCAACATACACTCAAAGGCATGAGCAATGAATTCATAGTAAGCCTAATGCAGCAAACTAATACTGCTCAATAGAGCTGAGGGTGATAATATCCATCCATCCATCCATTTTCTACCCCTTAATCCTTGTGAAGGTGGGGGGCGGGGGGTGCTATCAAAAATGTTATTGTATCAGTCCAAATTGATAATTATCGTGATAAATATCAAATCATTATTTCCTAAAGTTTAAAGGCTAAGACAATGATGAAGAAACCAGACAGTTATTTGTGAGTTAATATTATTTATAAACGATGCAACAAGATGCAAACAATGTTAAAGATGCAGCAACAAAATCAAGATGATGTAAAAGAAGCAAAGATGAATATGATGCAGCAAGAGTAAAACAACATAAAAGACACAAGATGAAAAAGATGTAGAAGATGCAACATGAAAATGAGGTAACAAGATGTATCATGACATGAATATAAAAATAAAGATGCAACCACAAAAATAAAAAAGATGTAAGAAGATAAAACAGACAGAGCAAGATGAAAATGATAAACATGATAATACATCTGCAATTTTATCATTTCATTAGTGTTCTTGCAATAAGTATTCTTATTCATCAAGTTAAAATGTGACTGAAAAAAAACCTAAAGACAAAAGAAATGTATATACAATATGCCCAGAATGATTCATACCCCTACCGCTGGACAGCTTTGGATTTACCAGCAATACAGCAATCCAAATCAAACTTGTGTGGACTGACAAAATCAAAGTCCAGATCTAATTTAGAATCTGTGGAGGGAGCTTAAGACCTGTTGGCAACAAAGACTTCCAATTTAAACACCTTTGTAAAACGCCTTTGTAAAAGAAGAGTGGGCTAAAACCCCTGTAGAAAGCTGAAAACATGTAATTCATATGAAGAATTGTCTGGAGGCTGTGTTCTCCAACAAAGCCTTTGATGCCTCAAATCTTTTCTCAAGCAAATATTGGGCAAATATTAAGTTTTAACTTTCAGTTCACACACAGTTTGTGCTATCCTTGAAAAAAAGGTCAGTTCTTCCAGACTGATTTTAATAATATTGACCCTGGTCATTTTTGTTTTCCTAAAATTATTTTGTTTTTTCTTGCAAAAAAATGTATTTCCTGTTTCTGTATGAAACTAGCATACTTTGAAATGCTCTGTTAAAATCTGTCACTCTTTTAAACAGCAATTGAGAAAAAAATCTTTAAAACGAAACTATTTCGACCCCAACTGTATGTACATGGGATACATCCACCCATCCACCCATCATCTTCAGCTTATCCGGGTTAGCGTTGCAGGGGCAGCAGCCTAAGCAGAGAAGCCTAGACTTCCCTCTCCCCAGCCACCTCCTCCAGCAACTCTTGGGGGACCCCCAGGCATTCCCAGGCCAGCCGAGAGACACAGCCACTGCAGCATGTTCTGGATCTACTCAGAGCCTCCTCCCAGTTGGAGCAAGCTTTGGCAACCAGCCAACCAGGTTGGACCAACCAACCCCCGCCCTTGGCTCCCACCCAAACCACACAGCACCAGACCCTTACGACTGTTCCTGCAGGTGGTGGGCCCACAGGGAATTCTTCGTCATAAGGGTCTTCTGAATTGCTCTTAGTCTGACCTGTCACCTAGGACCAGTTTGCCTTGGGAGACCCTACCAGGTGTCTCATGGTAACATAGCTCCTAGGATCATTCAGGCACCCAAACCCCTCCACCATGATAAGGTGGCAATTCAAGAAGGGGTACAGGGGATATAGAGCATTATATTCAAAAGATACAGAAAATCATGTAGAAAATTAACATTAAGACTATACTGCTCTACTCTTTCTTCTCAGACAAACAACTGAAAGGTTATCTGTGCATATGTTCTTTAGAGTATGTTTATGTAAATGATGGTCATGTTGTGTGTTTCAGACTCACCACTGCTTTTAAAGCCTAGGAAACGGGACAGTTTGCACTGGCAGCGCTCTTGCTCATCATAGGTCAGCAGCTGATAGATGAACTGCCAGATGAGCTGTTTGGCTGGCGTGTCCAACACCGGAAAGACGTCCACTATTAGGGTGTCCACATTCCTGCATGCACAAATAAAATAAACCCACACCATCATGTTATTTTTTTCTGTCTTCACTGCTTACAAGTATCACATTTCCCTGCACATATAATGAGAAATCTATCTACAGTATGAAGGAGGTAGAGCAGGATTATGGATGTGACTACATGCCTTCAAGTGTTTCTGCTGTATGAATGTGTACAGTAGTGATTTAGACTTTGCTTTTAATGCTTTTGCACACTTTAAAGATGCAAGAGCACACATGACTCTGACTTCAACCAGGGATTATATTCAGTGTCTGTAAAGGGAGGTTTGCACCTTCTCCCTCATAAATCATCCTTCTGCATCCGTATAAAGTTTGCTTCTCCTCTCGCCATGCTCCCCTTTGCTCCGTCGTTCTCCTGCATCCCTTTGTAGCCCCATAGACATTGGTACAGTGAAAACACTGTTTCCCGGGCAATAGCTAATTTTCTTTTAGTATTTGTCCACTTAAAGTAGCCACATAAAAGAGACGAAGCACACTGAAATTCTGATTAATGTGCAGAGTTCCATCTGTATGACTTTGTACCAGAGCTACATCTTCAGGATATTGCTCCATGTTCATTCTTCATCTTCTTTATTTCTTTTCATCCCACTGACCTGTGCTGGAAGAAGGTCTCCAGGGACTTGCACACTGTGTATCTCTCCTGGATGGTCAGCAGGTGCTCCAGCTGCTGGCTGAAGGTCCGCCCGTGAACTTTGATACTCGGCGGAAGAATCTCTGCTACCCACTGCAGGGAGCTGAGGGCTGGAGACCTGGGCAACAATCACACAGGGGTTTTGTTAACATTACTGTAGCAAAAATAGGGCCATCTTACCCTTTCACGTATGGATTATGAGAAAAAAGATTTATTTTATTATTTTATTTGTCATACTTTCTTGGAGTAGGACTATGATATGCTATTACTTATTTTTTGTTTTGTTGTGTAGATGCTTTTAATTGTTAAAAAATAAACCTATGTAAGAAACAACATAGGGGAATATAACAAAAAAACATGGAAAAAGACCGATGTCACTTTCTTCTGGGACACTCACCCACACAGAAATAATAAAGACCCTACATAATTTGTCCATGTATGAATGCGTAGGGTTGGAAATTAATGTGTGAGTTTAATAAGGTGAAATAATAAAATGGATTTAATAAACTCTCCACAAATCATCAGTATGAAAGGGTTAAAATAGTGAAAGCTATGCTCATCATTTGAAAGAGTTTTTTTTCCTCAGCAGGAAAAACAGGTATCAGATGTATGTATGGACCTGGAGCGTGGTAATGTGGTGGAGGTGATGTTGGGTGACTCCTCAGGGTCAATTTGGTCTGAGGAGAGGTCAGACGGGCCTTCCTCCACAACCAGAGTGGGCATTGCCCCACTGCCCTGCAGCATGGACACCACCTTCTCATGGGAGCAGTTCCTACATCAACACAGAGGAGACAAAACAAAACAGAGAACAAGGGCTAAATGAAAATTTTAAACAGTTTAGTACTTTGAAGACTATCCACTTACACAGCATTTTAAAGAGACTTAGAAGTTTATGAAATACTGCCTCAGTGGGCTATTGAACATCTTTTGCCCCAGTAGAGTGCAGATTCTTTAATGAACAGTTTTTTTGTAGATCCACAGGAGTAGGGCTGCGTATGGTTCAAACATTTTCAGTACTGGTGCTGTTGTTAATACCGGTTTTAATATGGTACCTAGATGATTCCTTATTAATAGCAATTTTTCATTTTCACAGCCACAAAAAGATTATTGAATTGCACATTACAGTACAAATATTCAGTGTTATTGTTTTGGCTCATCTGCATTTTACACATTAAATTTAAGATGTTTTTATCATGCTTCAGCTTTATCAGATTTAGGAATTTAATTTTGACATCAAACAATAAAACATTTTCCAATACCAAGATAGTATGTAAGCGCTAAAAAGTCTCCACGTTTGGAACCTAGACTTCCTATCATCTTCAGCTGTTTGTCTTGTTTCAGAGTATTTTTTATGGATTGTATGGTGTGCTGGCAGTGTCTGTATAAATGAGTTCTGACACTGCAAATAAATAAAGCTGTCAAAAATGGATGATGTGTCATTTTCTACATAGATATTTGTAGCCACTATTTTAACGCCATCCTAAACACGCTGTTGAACTTTATTTTCATTCTGTCTCCGGTGAACAACACTGTTTTCCTGATCACCTCCTACTGTAGCAGCACTGTGTAATCAAAAAAGGGCAGTGAAATGACACAGCGCCAGTCAGATCCACACATCAGGCAGCCATGGGATCATCTCCGTGATATTTCTTTCACTTGGCTATCAGGGTGGCAGGATGAGTAATAAAATTTGTTTTCACAGTGCTGTGCATATTGGCTGTTATATTGGTGTATGTATGTAGTTACTTGGCTCTTACACTTCCAATTTAATTTAATTCCATACTGAGTTACCATATTATTTCAACTCCTATGCTCACTCTACGATATCACACAGAAGGTCAAGAAATTGTAAAGTTCACAAAAGAAGAATAGGAACTCCTACAAAGCTCAGGTTATGTAAAGGCTTGTGTTCATGTGTGTTTGTGTGTACATACAGTGCCTAGAAAAAGTTTTCACTCTTAAATGTTTTCACCTTTTCCTGCATTATAAATTACATCACTGTTAATATAATTTGGCATTTTGACAAGAATTGAAAAAAATCTTGAATCTGTGAACTCTTATTTTGGACTTCCTTTGAAATTAAATGAATTATTACTTTGTGTCAACTTTAAACCTCAGTTTGTGTTATTTCACAATAAAGAAGCCTCGTTTCCACAATGAACTCATCAACTACATCAGGAAATAAGCACAACACAAAATCCATAAAAGGCACGGGAATATGGGTAACAGACCAGAGACATTTGTTTACACACAGTTAAACAATATATAGTACACCAGAAATGTAATCCATGCTGCACTTCTAACATTATAAAAATAAAGATAACATTATGTTGCACAGCTCCCCATATATACATGACCAAAATTCAGTACACATGTGCATCACACCCAGACAAAGAAAAAATGTAACTACTGTCATGACTCCACCCCAATAGGAAGTCCGCCATCATGAATTTTGTGGTCATTTGATACGTTTGAACCAAAGGGCAACAACCGGGGCTGTTCAGTGAGGCCAATGCAGAAGTAAATTTACGTTGTAATCCCACCGCTTGGCCACCAGGGAATCGATCATCCGGCTCCTAGAAGCTTTTTCCCATAGAGATACATTGGACTTCTATATGAAAATACTAAGTGAATATATATTTTTTCATGGGTCATCATGGTCTCAAACATTTTATTTGGACCCTCTAATAAGTAATGTGATGGCCCATCTTTAACTTTTTGCTTTGTTATTAAGATATTACGGCAAATAATCCGACAAATGACTGCCGTGCTGG
>JAQQAE010009679.1:0-14479 GCA_029823295.1 Pseudamia nigra
GGGCTTTTGCCGTCCGGCCCCGGGCCGGTGTCCGCCCGACCCGGGGCCGGACGGGCCGGGCGGACGCCCTCCGCGACACCCCGTGCCTCCCGGATCCTCTTCCGGAAGCTGGGGGTCCCGGAGCCGCGGGGGGGGGGGCAGAGTCAATAGCCTCATTAGTGCTACTACAACTACTGTTCAAATCTATACATTGGCAAGAAACAAGGTCAGTCATGTCGACTTTGAATGTGTCCCAAGTACACAGTGTCGTCTAATCTTTTTTTATTCAGGCTCTTGTTTCACTCTGCTTCATAATTTTTTTTTCTTCCTCTATTTTCCTGTGAAGCTTTAGAAAAACGCTCCGCTAAGGAGGATTTTCTTCATCTGGAAAATTAAAAACCTCTAAAATCAACCCTATTATTATTTTAACAACCATCAAAAGAAAAGACTCTGACTCAAGGCTGTTGAACGGCGTCGATCCTGTAAAAAACACAACAGAACAAAAAAGAAACAGAGGCACGATGTCGCAGCCAGAAACAACCAGACAAAGAAAAAAAACACAATAACCAAAAGTCAGTATTTAAATGACATCGCCTGAGTTTGTTCAATGAACTGCTGAAATGGTACAAAACTGAATAAAATGGAACCAACCAGACCTCAGACAGCACAAAGAGAAGGGTTAACTGCACCATTTAGGATCATTTTCTTTATTATTTTGCTCATTTTTGACCATTATTTTGGTTGTTTTATGTACTTTTTGTCATTTTCTTCATTGTTTCATTAACTTTTGTTATTTTTATTTTATTATTTATTGATTTTTGCTTATTTTCCTTTCATATTACTCATTTCTGTTGCTGTTTTCATTATTTTGTCCAATTGTGTTCATTTTCCCCATAATTTCTTGGTTATTATGCTCATTTCTGTTTCTTTTCCTTGATTATTTTCTTCATTTTTGTTCATTTGTTTTTATTGTTCATTCGTTTTTCCTTATTTCTGTTATCATATTGCTCATTCCTGTCTCCTTCTTCATTATTTTGTCCATTTTTGTTCATTTTCCTTTTTTTCGTGATTAGTTTTGCTTATCTCTCTTCCTTTTCTCGATTACTTTGCTGAATATCTTTGTTTTTTGTTGATTTTTGCTAATTTTGGGATGACTTTATTCATTCCTGTTCCTTTCCTTCATTTAGTTTTAGTAATTTACTTAATTATTTTGCTAATTTCTTTTTCTTTTGTTCATTATTTTCTTCATTTTTGGTCATTTTCTTGATTATTTTACTAATTTCTGTTCCTTTTCTTCATTATTTTCTTGATATTTGCTTATTTTCTTGATTATTTTGCTCATTTGTGTTTCTTGACTTTATTATTTAGTCAGTTTTGTTCATTTCACTTGTTTGCCTGATTATTTTGCTGTTTGTCCAGAACGTGACATACCACACATCCAGAGTGTGTCACAGCCATGTCATTCCATGTTATCCCGTGTTTTGGGAACGTTGTAATTCCAAC
Organism: Pseudamia nigra; assembly: GCA_029823295.1. Lineage (NCBI taxonomy): Eukaryota > Metazoa > Chordata > Actinopteri > Kurtiformes > Apogonidae > Pseudamia > Pseudamia nigra. The sequence continues at coordinate 1,483 of JAQQAE010009679.1, forward strand.
TTGACGTGTGTTCCTGTGGGTGTGTTTCTATTCTGAGCCCATTACCCAAAATGCCTCGCGGCTCAATTAAAGGCCTGGAAACCATGGCAACGCCCTGCGTACACAAGTTGGCTCCTGACCAATTGGATGCGGGCTCCAGGGAGGTGGGTGGGTCCACATATCACCCACAGAACCCTGGTGCCATGCCCAGTTACTCCAAACCAGAACCAGAACCCAGGAGACCACGGGGAGGGTTTAGCAGGACGTTAGAAGATCAGACAGACATTCACTCCTGTTCTGTCTACATTATTTTATTTATTTTCCTCATTATTAATTAAAAGTCAAACCGATTTGCACTTTTCATATTTGACAGTTTAAAAAAGGCAAGGCAATTTAATTTACATAGCACATTTCAAACAGGAGTAACTCAATGTGCTTTACATAAAACTCAATAAATCAGAAACAGTTGAATGTGATGCTTCAAAAACATACAATTTAAGATCAAATGAAATTAGCAATTAAACCCAATAATATTAAGAATTAATAAAAAACAAAACACAAAAAATAAAGAGTAAGAAAACAACATTTAAAATAATAATTTAAATTATAAGTATTACCAGAAGATGAAAGTTTAAAATTTCAGTGCTTTAAAGAGCTCACCCATACGCAAATGAAAAGAGGAAAGTTTGGATTTAAAAACACAAACATTTGGTGCTGACCTCAGTTCTGTTGGTTGTTTGTTGTGTGTGTGTGTGTGTGTGTGTGTGCGTGTGTGTGTGTGTGTGCGCGCGTGTGTGCAGCATAGCAGCTACAGTAAATGCTGCCTCACCACATTTGGTTTGAACTCTGGGTTCTACCATCTGACCTGAGTCTATAGAGCTCTGGGTTCGTAATCTATTACCATGTCATGAATGTAGTCTGGACTGAAACCATTCTTGATTTATAGACCAGTAGCTGAACTTTGAAATCTATTCTATAGCTGACTGGGAGCCAGCGGAAAGACTTTAGAACCGGAGTCATGTGTTCTGATTGTTTTGTTCTAGTCAACGCTGGAGCTGCAGCGTTCTGAATGAGCTTGTCCAGTCAGACGAGCATTGCAGTAGTCGAGTCTACTGGAAATGAAAGCATGAATCAGCATCTCCTGGTCGTTAGTGGTCATGAATCCTTTAGCTCTGGATATGTTCTTAAGCTGATAAAAGGCTGCTTTGGGGATTGACTTGATGTGGCTGCTGAAGGTCAGATCCTAGTCGATCAGGACACCAAGGTTTCGGACTTGGTCTTTTGGTTTGTAGACAGTAGATTGGTAGGTTTGTAGATTGTATTTAGTAGCAGCAATCCTTTTCTCTTTGTTGCCAAAAACAATTATCTCAGTTTTGTTTAATTCAAGGGAATTTTGGTTCATTCAATCATTTACCTGTTCTAAACAGCAAAGCAGTGATTCTGTTGAACTGTAGTCGTCTGAGGACAGTGCATGATATATCTGTGTGTCTACAGCAGAACTGTGATAGTTAACATCTGAGTTCTGGAGAATTTGACCCAACGGCAGCATTTATAGATTGAACAGAAGGGGTCCAAGAACTGATCCCTGAGGAACTCCATATCTCATTGCCACTTCCAAAGGTCACAAAATAACTCTGCTCCTCCAAGTCGAGCCAAGAAACATACAAGACAGTGAAAATCCATAATTATAAAGATTACTAACAGGAAGGAGAATCGGATTAAAGTTCTTTACTCAGAGTTGTTGTACGGGTACACTGTAGTCACACTACTTTCTGAAATACAACTGAAGGCAGCATGGTAAGAGTTAGCCAGTCATTTCTCAGTAACTTGAACCAAATATCAAGTAGATCTAAGTAAGCTTACTGATGCGGTAAAATTTTACCACACAGTGTCAAACAAAGTTATATTACATGTTGCTAGTGTAAACACTTACCCACAGCTGCAGTTGAGTGTATGTCATGTATAACTATGAACACACTGAATAAATGGAAGATTTGAAGGTCTGAATCGGTCCAACTTCACTCGCGAGCTGTTACTACAGCAATGTGTCAATCAAACCCCAGCACAGCAGTGATTTGTCGGATTATTTGCTGTAATATCTTAATAACAGAGCAAAAAGTTAAAGATGAACCATCATGTTACTTATTATAAGATCCAAATAAAACGTTTGAGACCATGATGACCCATGAAAAAAATTTATCCGCTTAGGTAGTATTTTCACATAGAATCACATGTATCTAAGGGAAAAAAGCTTCTTGGAGCCGGACGATCAGTTCCCTAGTGGCCAAGCGGTGGAATTACAACTTAAAGTTACTTCCGCGTCGGCCTCACTGAACAGCCCCGGTTGTTGTCTCTTACTGTACACACACACCTGACCTGCCTGTACAGTCTCTCATACAGCTCATATTTTCTGGTCTTTGCCGTGGTCATTATATTGTTTGTTTTTGAATCTTCATTAGCTTTCTGTTTAGTGTAGTGCGTTGGTGCAGGCCTTGCCACACTCCATGTAATTCAGTCGACATTAGTAATTCACCTGCCGCTCTTCATTGAGTGTAATGTCAATTTTCCTCCAAGTTAGATTCCATGGTCTGGACGAGTGGCAGCAAGAATTGGGCAAAACACAGCCTCAATATTGTGTAAACCAGAAGAGGCGGGACTGAGGCTCGCTACAGAAGCCAGTGCTTTTTGGAGCCACGCGCTTATGCCCCAGCAGCCCTTTTTCCAGGAAATTTTATTACTAGGAATTTATTTACCTGAGTAAAAGACTTCCCAGTAATCTGTGTGGGTCGCATTTCCACTGCATGCCAAAGTTCCGGAAACTTTATTCAAATCAGGCTGATGACATGTGGGGGGAGTGATGAAAGAAGCTGCACTACACCTCCCGTCCTGTAGGTGGTGGTAAGAAGAAGGGCAAGGCCATACAAGTGTGACAGCGCTTTAAATGGCGACTGACAAGCCTGCGTCATCATTTGTGTGACACAGTACGCCGGCATGGAGGACACGCAAGTGGTTCTGTTGTTCCTCGTTTTGTACTACATTGCAAATAAAACCTACATATGCCTCTGTATGGCTGATGGTGTGAAGAAAATATATAACAACAAATAAAATAGTCAAGAAAATCAATTTATATAGACAAAATAATGAACAAAACCAGGGAAAATGGTCAAAATAATCAAGAAAATCAACAACACTAAAGAAATTGATCAAGAAAATAAACAAAAATTAAAAAGTAAAAATATAAAGAAAAAAATAATAATGGAAAAAATAAACAAAAAGAGCATATTAATCAAGAAAATGAAGAACATTATGAAAATATGAGCATAATTGTGGAAAAAATAAAAAAAACGATAAAAAAATAATGACCAAAATAAAGAAAAATAAACAAAATAATGAAGAAAATAACATAGTAATGTAGAACATCAAGAAAATGAAGAACATGATGAAAAAAAACAACAAAACTGATAAAGAACGGGAGCAAAACTGAACAATTTAATTGAGAACATTAACAAATATGAACAAAATAAAGAATAACGTCTCGGCTAGGGCACTATTGAAAAAGAGATTTTTAATCTCAGTGAGGTTTTCTCCTGGTTAAATAAAGGTGAAATAAAAGAAATATAAAAATAAAATGAACCTGATGTAAAAAATGAATAAAAGGATGAACATATAAACAAACTTGATAATGAAAAGAAACAAAACTGAACAAAATAATTAAGAAAATAAACAAAAATTTAAAAAATAAAGAAGAAAATAAACATAATAATGTAAAAAATGAACAAAAAGAGCTTATTAATCAAGAAAATGAAGAACATTATGAAAATATGAGCATAATAGTGGAGAAAAAAAAACTAATAAAAATAATGAGGAAAACAAAGAAAAATAAACGAAATAATGAATGAAATAACATAGTAATGTAGAAGATCAAGACAATGAAGAATATGATGAAAAAAACAACAAAACTGATAAAGAACAGGAGCAAAACTGAACAATTTAATTGAGAAAATTAACAAATATGAACAAAATAAAGAATAACGTCTCGGCTAGGGCACTATTGAAAAAGAGATTTTTAATCTCAATGAAGTTTTCTCCTGGTTAAATAAAGGTGAAATAAAAGAAATATAAAAATAAAATAAGCCTAATGTAAAAAATGAATAAAGGGATAAACATATAAACAAACTGATAATGAAAAGAAGCAAAACTGAACAAATGAATCAAGAAAATGAACAAGAAATAAAAATAATGAAGAAAGTAAGCAGAATAATGAAGAAAACAAGCAAAAAAATGCACTAAAGGATAAAGAAAATGAACAAAATCACCCAGAAATTGAATCATAATGACAGATTTATAGTAGCGCCTTATAACAACACATCACCTGGAGGGGCGTCCCATGATTCCCGGCGTTTCGCTGCCTCAGCGGGACACTCAGCCTCATCGTGAAGGAAACAGTCTGATGTCAACTGTTATTCCTGGAGGCCTCCGAAGGAAAACCTCGCTACAGCACGGCACTGAAACGCAGCTTAGGTCATAAAGACACTATTGTGGCTGCTCGGTGTGTGTTGAAGGGTATGTGTATGTGTGTGTGTGTGTGTGTGTGTGTGTGTGTGGAGCATACACGGTGGAGTTCACGTGCAATTTAATGGACACAATGCGTTGAGTGGCGGTGCGTTCAGGGTCCTCACAATAGCAGCTCAGCAGACATCTTTTGTCGCTCAGATTCAGAATCAGAGCTGTTTCTGTAGCTGAAGAATGAGACGGGTTTGGGTAAAAGATCGAGATGGATACGAATCCGCTGGGAAATAACACTGATGAGACAAAACTTGGGAGATGAGACACAGGCGGATGGGACGCGATGAGGAGACATGAGCTAAGTGAGGTAACATGAGAGATGAGGCGAGAGAAAATACAAGTAACCGGACGTGAACCGGCACCAGAGGAGAGACGTGACCAAAGACATGAGAGTTGAAATGAGACGAGACACGAGATGAGACAAGACACAGGAGGTGAGACACAAGTGAGTGAGACAAGATGTACAACCCTAATTCCAAAAAAGTTAAATGTAAATATAAACAGAATACAGTGTTGCCCTGGGTTACGAGTTTAATCCGTTCCGGGATCAAGCTCGTGAAGTGGAAAACTCGTGACCCGGGACTGGTTTTCTCAGAAGCACACATGTAAAACCAATTAATCTGTTCCAAGACCCAAGAAAACTCCCATACAATTCATAATTTTTCTTTTCTGATTTTTATTCACTTGTTTTGTCACACTTTCATCATCCCCAGCATCATCACTTTCAGTAGACAATGATCTTTTGTTAAAATAGTGAATCCAAAGAGGTTTTGCCTCTGCCTACTCCTTAAAATGTTATGAAAATGGGCGACGGACATGTCATTCACTTGGTCTAATACATGACCAGTGTGCACTTTCTCGGGGTGTTTCTTTTTCGATGAACCCCCAGAACAGTTCATAGTGACGCAACATCTCCTTAATCTTTGCTGTTGTCATAACTTCCTCCTCGTCGTCCTCCTCTCCGCTGCTCCGCTCATCTGTTTCACCTGCATCCACATCATATTACGGGTTTTCTTCTCACCACTAGCATCCTACTTAGTAAGACAGACAGAGTCTCCCAGATATAAAGATGGACAGAGGTTCACCAATCTGTGACAAACTGCGTCTAAAAATTATGGCACAATTTCAGAAAAATATTTTTTCAGTGAAAATTGCTCAGTCTTTGATGATTCACTATCTATCATCAAAGGATTCAGAGAATCAGGAGGAAGGTCAAAGGTCGAAGCTAGATGCTGGTGATCTTCAGGCCCTCAGGCGGCGCTGCATTAAAAACAGACGTGAAATCACTGCATGGAACACAGTTCACTGTGCAATCCACAAATACAAGCTCAAGCTGCATCATTTCGAGAAGAAAGCACATGATCCAAAAGCACCATGGTCTTCTCTGGAGCAAAGGTCATGAAAAGTGACCTAAGGCATCATCTGAGCAGTTTTCTCTTTCCTTTTGTTTGATGTTTTATGTGACTTTTTAAAATGTTTTTCACTCTCTTCTTGTGCATTTCTCCGTGTTTTCTGTCATATTAGGTTCTCTTATGTCTTGGGTTCAGTGTTTGTTTTTAGTCACATTTTGCTGATTTTACGCTGGTGTTTTATTCATTTTTAAAACTTTCATTTTTGCATAAGTTCAGTTTGGGTTTACTTTGTTTTTGTGTTTTCTTCCACTCTTTTCACTGTCCTCGTTTCTCCAGACTCGTCTTCTCTTGTCGTTCATTCCATTCTTCCCCTTCCTCCCCTTCTTCTTCTTCTTCTCCTTCTTCTTCTCTCTCCGGGCAGCAGATAGATTTGCGAGCCGTCCTCTAAATCATTGGCCTCTCTCGCAGATTGCTCCCCGCTGGACGAATCGGCCTTTTCCCCCTGCGTCTCATTTCCATTTGTGCGTTGGGTCATTAATTACAGTGCGACGTGGGCCTTGTAAATTAGAGGCAGCGGGGTCGCCCCCGTTAATTGGCTCTGACAGTTAAAGCCTTGTTCGGGTCGTCACCGCGTCCACCCCTCGTACATCTGACAGCGTTTTACAACCACACGATGAAGGAGTCCACCCGAACCTCATTGTGTTTTTGTGGATGCAGATGTTTAAAGGGTTCATTCGCTCCAAACGATGCTTGTTTACAGAGTTTCTGCTGCAGGAGAAATTTAAAAGTCGTGAAACTATTTAACTTTGGTCGATTTCAGCTCATATTGTGCCCTTTTGTGCATAATTTGATGCTTTGCGGACATGTTTTACTCATGTTTTGTACATTTATGTTTCATGCATGTCTGATGTTTTGTGTTTTTTTCTATTTTTTATGTTTTGCTGCTCGTGTTTTGGATGTTTTGTCATACTTTGTACAAGTTCTGTGCAACATTTCTGTGTTTCATCCATGTTTTGCTCACATATAGAGTATGTTTTACTTGTGTTTTATTCTGACATGTTTTATGTCCACATTTTTCACTCACTTACTTGTCTTTTACTTGCTTTTGCACATTTTTCATCCAGATAAAGGGCTCATCCGCTAAAGACATCGTCACTGCATCCACCCCTATGTGTGCATCAATTTGCTTGAATTTTTAGTTGTTTTTTTCATTCCTTGAGCATGTTTGACTCATGTCTGCTCGTGTTTATTCAGTGTTCGTGTTGAACTTAATAACTGTATATATGCAATTTATTTTGTACATTTTTTGTGCATTTTGCTTTTGTTACGTCTGCCAAGGAGGTGTTTTTATGTTTTATGCATTTGTCTGTAAGTTAGTTAGTTAATTATCAAGATCACTCATAAAGTCACGAATGGACTGTGATGACATTTTCAGGAAGGGTGTGAAATGGGACAAGGAACAGATGGTCACATTTTGGTGGTGATCTGGATCACAATCTCAGCACACGGCATATTTTGGCATTCAGCTAAAGGCATTTCAAGCTATGATTGACAATCACTGCTCACTTACCAACTAGTAAAAATCTAGAAGGGTCGGGACATAGGAAGAAAACACAGTAAAATTTTCTGCACAAAGATTGAGGGGAAACTGACTAAAAACTCAGTTTATGATCTAACATCACTTCATGCATTTCTGAAATCATCAGATCAAATCACTAAATAGGCTTCATCTTGATAAATTGACAACAGATTTTATGTTTATCCACCACATTCTCACCTGAAAAAAATTTAAACCAATGTTTTGTGGCTAAATATATTAATATTTCAAAATGTGGACCTTTCAGGAGTCAGTGTCTGCCAAAGGATGAGTGACCTGAACAGAACCCTAGTAACAAAATCGCTGGGTGAAACCGAGAGCTGCGGGCGCTGAAGGCCCATTTATACTCTACGCTAAGTCCACATACTCATGCAGAGGGGGGCGTTCCCTCCGGTCTCAGCGTGCATTATGTCACAAGTTTGGTACGTTTTTGAAGGGCTTATGGATCCGTCCTCAATGTAGAAAACAGTGCAGTGCCAACGGAAATTGTAGGGGCGCTCTAGCACAGTACAGCTCATGTGGAGGAAGAATAGAAGAAGAACAGAACGCAACATAAACATCAAAGATTAACAGAAGTGGCTCAACTTTTTGAGGACAGTCTGTGCCATAGACTGTATGTATTAGTGTAATCTTGGACGACATCTTGGAGCCAAAAACAGGATGCAACCATATTTGTATGAATGGCAGCGGAGCCAGTGGAGTGTAGGGGAAGCTAACTGCTAGCCTACGGACGCTAAATCTTCACCAAGCAGTGTTAAACAAAATCATATTACAGTGTTGTTAGTATAAACACTTAACTACAACTGCAGTCGAGTGAATCTCAAGTAAAACTATGAACATATCGAATTAATAGAAGATATGGAGGTCCGACTCCACCTGTGACCCTAGTTACCACGGCAACATGTAATCAAACCCGAGCATGGCAGTGATATGTTGGATTATTTGCCCTAATATTTTAATAACGGAGCAAAAAGTTAAAGATGGACCAGATCATTTATTAGAGGGAACAAATAAAATGTTTGAGACATAATGACTCAGGACAAAACATTTTTTGTGTAGTATATTCAGACATGAATCCAATGTAATTCCACACTAGAGGACAGTCTGAACTCCACACTGCCCACTAGTGGATGTATTGTGCACGTCCACGTCAACGTAAAGTACACATTGGAGTATAAATGCCAGTGACGTTTGAAACACAACACACTTGCGTAGAGAATAAATGGGCCTTAAAAGGCTCCCTGTGGACACAGACCCTCATAATGGATGAAATGAGCTGCCTTGGTGGAGGTCTGCTCTCTCTAAGCACTTTCTAGTTTCATCCGGTTTTGTTTGTGATCTTGCTTATATTTGTTGATTTTTTTTGCTTGCTCACTCATATTTGCATTTTTTCTTGCACTTTGTCCATTTTTTGTTTTCCTTTTGCTCATATTTTACTTGTGTTTCGCTCCTTATATTTTCTCTCCTCCTCTCATCCTTTCCTCCTCTTCTTTTCTCCTCCTTTTTCCTCCCCATCTCTCCTTCTTTACCCTCCTCTCCTCCCTCCTCCTTGTTTGTGAATTCCTCGGCAGCTCGTTGTTCTTGCTGTTTGCTCAGTGACAATAACACGAACCATAATGTAATCTCCTCGGGGTGAGGTTTGGATGTATGTGCCGCTGCTTGCCCCTGCCCCTCCTCCACCCACCTCCTTCTCCTCCTTCACTTGTGCAATATTTCATGCGAACAGTGACTGGCAGAGAAAAGGTGTTGTCACTTAAACCTCTGTAATGTTCAGCGCTTTGTGAACAACACAAAAGGTTTCACTCATGCAAACATCCTCCTCCTTCTGCCACTCGTTGAAGGGGCTGAGCGAGCCCACCCAGAAGCCGACCCAAAACGCTCATCCCGAGACTATGCATCATTCAAAAAGGAGTGACCAGGGGTAGTAGAGTAAACAGAGACAGTACCCAAGTTAAAGTACTGTAACGTTATGATTTCAAACCATAATTTTGTTCATTTTTTTGCTCACTTCGACACTTATTTCTTCCTCTCTGTTTGGTCACGTAAAATGTACAAAATATGAATAAAACAGGAGTAAAACATGGCTAAAGTTCAGCAAGAATATCAAACCATCAGGAACGGAAAATCCATGAAATAAGTGTGAGTAAGACATTCACAAAGAATCTCAAAATACAAGAAAATCGAGTGCAAAAAAAAATCACAAGATCTGATTAAATACAAGTCAACTGGAGTAAAAAACTTGCATAACTTGTGTAAGAGAAGCGTGAAGAATGAGTAAAACATGGACAAAAACCGTGCAAGAGTAAAAAAGTAAGGATTTGCTAAACTTCTAAAAAAAAAAGACAACACATGAACAAATATGAAAATTGTGCACATAAAATGTAAAGAACATGAGCACATCATGCACAAAAAAGCTCAGAAGTGCAAAAGATGGGAAAAGCGTACACAAAGTTGGATGAAAATGTAAGATAAAGGTGCAAAACAGGAGAAAATGTGGAAAACATGGACAAAAATGTACAAAAATAAAACACAGGAGAAACAAAAGCAGAACAGACACAACACCGTTAAAATATCAGTGAAACATGGATCAAAGAGAAAACGGACAAAAAAAGCACAAAACATGAGTTAAATGCAGACAAAATATGATGAAAATATGTACATATGTGAGCAAAAAGATGCACAAAATAGACAAAAAGCACCGGTGTCCGATGTGCATAAAACATCAAAGTACAAGAGAAAGAAACCTTAAAGATGACTTTTATTATAAGGGTTTTAATTTGTTTGTTAATTTGGGATTTTAATTTGCAGGACAAATTAAACGAGCCTTGTTTTGAATGATGAGCTCTTTAACATTGAAGTTTGGTTGATGGTTGTAAAATGTTTCAGATGTGCGAGGGATGGGTGTGGTGGCAGTGTTATGAGCGAATGAGTTCTTCAGGCAGAAACAAACAAAATCTGGATGAAACGTGCGGTAAATGTGCAAAAACAAGAGTAAAAGACAAAAATGTGGACAAAAACATGCAAGAATGCAACAAAACCTGTAAAATTCCAATATTAAACAACAATAAAACACACATAAATACATGTAAAACACAGGGTAAAACACACTCAGAGTTTGCAGACCTCTGCCAAAAATAACTACCATTATCATTTGAATAATTTCCCCATAATATTATTGCACCAACAGTCATATTCTTCAATGTATTTGACCCTTTTTTATTGGATTCTTTGATCATGAAAACCTTCCATTAACATGTGGAATCACATGCATATTATTTGGTCAATAGGTATTTACCAAAAATAATATTCCCATGATGGTTTTCTGGATTTAGCTCCATAAACATTGAAGATACGTAAAATCTGTGGACACATTACTGAATCAGCAGACTTTCCGCGACAGTTTGGTGTTAGTTTCATGTCTATAGTTTTATTTACTATCTTACAGTTGTTATTTTCTCTCAACTCCTGTACGTATAAGCATTCTGGATCAATATATCCAGAATATTGCCCATATCTGGATCAAACTTTATGGTTTGATAGAAAACGTGGTTAGTTATAGACCAATAGCTGACATACAGTATCTCCATCAACAGTGAGATGGTTGTGTCTCCAAATTTCTTTGATTGCTTTTATAAACATGAATGTTCTCCTTATGTTTCTATATTTGTTTCTGAATTAAGCTGCTGACATGTGTAGTGGGACTGTTGCCGTTTTGGCTGTCGTCCTGGTCTCGTCCGTTGTCGTCTAATTACCCGTGTGATGATCTTACGCCGTAGTGGATAATTGCCCGTGTGATGATGCTAAGGCCTCATGCGGCGACGGATCATTCACGGATCCCATTGTCTCTACTCGGCTGTGTCGGACACGGCGCAAGTGTGTGTGACAGCTGCAACGAAGCAACATGTGGATGTGAGCGGAGCAGTGTGTGTTCAGTGTGCAGGTGCACAGGGTTCGGGTCGACCGCCACCATACGCACTGGAATACTGCAGCATTTCATTCTATAACACTCTGTCCATATTCAAAAGCTCGGTACGGATTCTTTGTTCATAGATTCCATGTGGACCCAGAGGAAGGGAGGCTACAGAGGGAGCAGCCCTATTAGTGCCACTACAATGACTGTACAAATCCAGATTTCATCTTTACTTTCACCCTCGTGTGGTATTTGGGTCAAATTGACCCTTTGTCATATATTTGTAGAGAGAAAATGTGTCATGTGGAAAAAAAAGGAACAAAATCATCACGAAAACGAACAAAATACTTAAAAAATGAAAACAATGAGCAACATTGAAGCAAAAAAGGTTGAAAATTATCGTCATACTGAACAAAAAAACCAAGAATATGAAAAAAATCATTCAGAAAATGAAACAAAAATAACCATCAATATCAACAAAACTGCACAAAAACAAGCAAAAGTATCCATGAAATGAACAAAGAACAACAAGTTGAACAAAAATAACCAAGATAATCAACAAATCTAAAGGAAAAATGAACAACTGTGAAGGAAAAATGAGCAAATGTGAAAGAAAAATGAACAGTTGTCCTGCAAAACCCCCCAAAAAAGATTAAATTAATCTGTTCCCTAAATAAAAGTACTTGAGGTAGTGAGTAACTTTTACTCGCTACGTCAAGTACTTTTATTTACTGTATGAGTACTTCAACTTCCTTTTACTCTAGAACTGATTCTACTCCCTGGCGTTTCCACACAATAAAGCTTCTCTTTGCAAATATATGACAAAGGGTCAATTTGACCCGAAAACCAGACGAGGGTTAAGAACTGAACCTCAACAAACCAAATGAGATGCTGTGTGAGTTTTCTCCCTGTGTGTTTTGTCAGAACAGGGGTCTGCAGCTCTGTGGCCCCTCCCCTCTGGCTCCTGTGGCTTTGTCTGTAGAGGGAAATTATATATTATGAATCAAAAATGAGCAACATAAGCACTAAATAAAAAAAACACACACAAACAAACAGGAAATAAAAGAAAAGAAATCGCAGAAATGACTCCAAATGACCAAAATTATGGAAATAACCAAAAGATGAGCAAAAAATCTGCAAAATCTGCAAACAAAATGGATAAAAAATGAACAATATAATACAAATATTTTTAAAAAAATTAACAAAATGACCATAAATAATCAACATTATGAACAAAATTATTTCATAAATATAACGCTTTCAAGGTTAATAATAAATCAACTGACTGAAAATGGAGACAAACAAACAAAATAGTCAAGTAAAGGAATATAAGGAAAGAAAACAGAAATAGTGAGTGAAAATCAAAGTAATTTAAAAAAATGTACAAAAAATGAACAAAATGAACAAAAATGAGCACAAAACTGAACCAAATAATCCATAAATGGAACAGAAACAAACAAAACAATCAAGGAAATGAGCAAACACTGAAAAAAATATGCAAAGTGATCAAATTTATAAACAAAATAGTCAAGTAAAGGAATATAAGGAAAGAAAACAGAAATAGTGAGTGAAAATCAAAGTAATTTAAAAAAA
>JAQQAE010009680.1:0-14479 GCA_029823295.1 Pseudamia nigra
TCTTTCCAACCAGTCTCTTCAGCAGGTGATTTCACTGAATTCCTTCCCACTGATTGCAGTTCAGTGAAAACACCTGCATTAGTGAGTGGCTGAAAAGAAAACCTGCAATGTGTCGGCCCTTTGTGGCAATGATTGGACACCCCTGAGTCTGCCCCCAAGAGCCATTTGGGATTCTACATTATGAAGGTCCCAATGTGTGAAAATCCATCTTTCTTCAATTTTGAGGTTTATATTATCTCTGTGGTGTAAAGTAAAAGCTGTGAAAATCTGCACTTACTCAGTGCTTCCAGTCCTGAGAAACCCTCACAACAAGATGGACATCTGGACAAACAAGCCGTTTTGAAATTTGTGATTTGTGACATCACAAGTTTTAACCAATCATAGTCAATCTTTAATGCTTAAGTCTGACTCTGATGAGCCAATAGAATTCTGAATTTTAAAACTACAACTATAAAGATGCAAGCAGTATTAGCCACACCACAGGAGCAACTGCCAATATTCCTGACATTTTTGATGAGAAATGGCTGGTATGTATGACATAAGGCAGTGAAATCAGAGCACGTGTGACAGTGCTACAAAGACGTTCTTGAAAAACCAAAGAAAAAACAAACAATATATTTTATTTTAGCAAGTCCTTTACAGAAATCATAGACACCAATAAGTGGTAAATGTCACGGCTAATCAGGCAGACAGAACCAGACTTATACGCCAGACTCAGAGCACGATTGGTTTAGGCAGAGTTTATTTATATTAATAATAATATTACTGATAAACAAGGCAGAGGTACGGAGAGGGTTAATCAAGCTGACGGGGAAAACAGAGCGGGAGCTCACACCGAGCTGAAACAATGAAAAACTCACACAGAGCAACAGACGACTTGGACGCAGACTCTCACTCAAACTCAGCGAACACGCACTGGACAGAGGGACTCACTGCTGCTTAAAAACACTAGGAGGCTAATCAGGTAGATGAGACACAGGTGGGGATGCCCAGCGAGGAGAGGGGGCAGGTGTGTGGAATGAGCACAGGAGGAATGGGCAGAATGCACTCTCTGAAACAGGGAAAAAGGTGTGAGTAGCAGCAGTGAATCAAAACACCAACATATACTGTAAAAACATTCACACAGGACCTGTAACACCACCAGTACTGTGGGGGCTGGTGGTGTCAGGGGCGGCCCCCCTTGGGCCGGCCCCTGACGGCCCAGGACCGTCCGGGTAGCGAAGATGAAAATCCCTGATGAGGTCGGGGTCCAGAATGTGGCTGGAAGGTATCCAGCTGCGCTCCTCGGGACCGTACCCCTCCCAGTCCACCAAGTACTGCTGTCCGTGGCCCGGCTTCCAGACCTTGAGGAGCTTCTTGACAGTGTAGACCCGTTCTCCTTCCAAAAAGTGGGGCAACAGCAGAGGATTGGGCACTAGGACGAGCGGGCTGGACTCCACAGGCTTGATCCGTGAGACGTGGAAGGTCGGGTGGATGTGCATCGGGCGCGGGAGGTGGAGGGTGACGGCCATAGGACTGAGCACCTTTTTGATGGGGTAGGGACCCAGGAAGCTTGGAGCGAGTTTCCGTGACGGGTGCTGGAGGGGGAGGTCATGGGAGAAGAGCCCGACTTTCTGGCCGGGATGATATACAGGTGCTGGCCTCCTCCGGCAGTCTGCCTGGACCTTGTACTGAGTGATGTGGCGGAGCAGGGTGTGCCACGCCCGGCTCCACGCTAGGTGACAGTGACAGCCCAGTGTCTGGGCAGCTGGGACACTGACCTCCAACTCCTGCACGGCAAACAAAGGTGGTTGGTAGCCTGTGATGCATTGAAACAGTGTCATACCTGTGCTGGAGCTGGAGAGAGAATTGTGAGCAAATTCCACCCAAAGGAGTTCCTGGCTCCACAACGCAGGGTTTTGTGAGGCAAGGCACCGGAGGGTCACTCCCAGCTGCTGGTTCAGGCGTTCAGCCTGACCGTTGGTTTGCGGATGGTACCCGGATGACAGGCTGACAGAGGCTCATACCAGCTTGCAGAATGCCCTCCAGAAGCTGGATACGAACTGCGGACCCCGGTCAGACACCACATCCTGGGGAAATCCATGGATCCGTACCACATGTTGGAGCAGGACTTCCGCCGTCTCCTTGGCGGATGGGAGCTTGGGTAGGGGAATAAAGTGGACCATGTTGGACAACCGATCAACAACAGTGAGGACAACTGTGTTACCTCTGGATTCCAGGAGCCCAGTAACGAAATCCAGGGCGATGTCTGACCAGGGGCGAGATGGGGCTGGCAGGGGTTGCAGGAGTCCGGCAGGAGCAGCATGGGAGGCTGTAGTGTGGGCACAGATGTCACAGGCCGTGACATACTCCTGGACGTCCCGCTCCATCCGGGGCCACCAGAAGCGCTGCTGGAGGACAAACAGGATGTGACGGGCTCTGGGGTGGCAGGCCACCCGACTGGTTTGCCCCCATTGCAGGACCTGTGGACGCAGGGTGACCGGCACAAAGAGATGATTGGGGGGCAGCCCGGAGGGCTGCGATGTCCCATAGTGGCCTTGACGACCTGGTCCTCCACAGACCAGGACAAGGCTCCTACCATGCAGCTGGGAGGAAGGATGTTGGACGGTGTCTTCACCTCCATGCCTGCAGAGTGGACTCGAGACAGAGCGTCAGGTTTCACATTCTTACTCCCTGGGTGGTACGACACCGTGAAATTGAATCTTGTAAAGAACAGGGCCCACCTTGCCTGCCAGGAGTTCAGGCGCTTGGCGCTCCGCAGGTATTGGAGGTTCTTATGGTCCGTCCACACCACAAAGGGTTCCTCAGCCCCCTCCAGCCAATAGCGCCACTCCACCAAGGCGGTCTTGATGGCCAACAGCTCTCGGTCTCCAACGTCATAGTTCCTCTCTGCCGCAGTGAGCTTTCTGGACAGAAAAGCACAGGGGTGAACCTTATTATCACACTCACTGCGTTGGGAGAGGACTGCACCAACTCCGACGTCGGACACGTCAACCTCCACAATGAACTGTTGACTGAGGTCAGGCATGGTGAGGACCGGGGCTGCGGTGAAGCGGCGCTTCAGGGAGTGGAAGGCAGCGGCGGCCCCAGGGCCCCAGCGGTTTTCGGTGTTGGCAGACGTCAGCTGGTGGAGCGGGGCTGCAACAGTGCTATAGTTCTTAATAAATCTCCTATAGAAATTGGCAAAGCTGAGGAATCTTTGGAGTTCCTTCCTATTCTCTGGAGCTGGCCATTCCATTACATCCTTCACCTTCGCAGGGTCCATTTCCAGGTACTGATTGGAAATTATGTATCCCAGGAAGGTGACAGTGGTTTGGTGGAAGGCACACTTCTCAGCTTTGACAAAAAGACCATGTTGGAGCAACCGTTGCAGCACCTGTTCTTGACGGTGACATAGCTGAACCCACGGTAATCAATACATGGGCGGAGTGAGCAGCAGCAGTGAATCACAACACCAACATATACTGTTAAAAACATTCACACAGAACCTGTAGCGCCACCAGCCCCCACAGTAAAATATAGGCTATTAATCCAAATATGTTACTACGTGGGACAATTTAAATATTTTATTAAATGTCAAGCATGGTAAATTTCCATGGTGCATACACAATTAACACTTTTACTTTTTAAACTTGTGGTCTTTCTGGTACAGGAAATAAACCCTCTACAATAGGCTGTTACATGCATAAAACCATGCAAATAGCCCACTGTTTTTGAATAAATAGCCTACTGTTTTTGAATAAATAGCCTACTGTTTTTGAATAAATAGCCTACTGTTTTTGAATAGCCCACTGGTTTTTACAACTCAGTGCGAAGTTTTCCTGTTTTCAGAAACAGTTAATTTGAGAATACCTTTAAAGAGCCCTTCTTAAATCACATTTATTTTCCCCGAAGGTGGCTGCATTCTCTAAACAACTTCATGGTTTGAATGGTTTTGCATCTGTACTTTGCTTTATTAAAAGTGAATATTTCTTGTAGACAGACATGTTGTCATGATCCGTTCCTTTGGCTCCCTCTGTCTGTCTGTGTCTGTGTTTGTCATTATCTTTTCCAGGTGTGTTGGATGCAAGCAGAGGCTCACACCTGTCATCAATCATCCCATCTACCTCAGTGCATTTATACCACAGTCTTCCCAGTCAGCATTCGCCAGTCCGTCCGCTTACATCGAGTGGTATTGAGCCCACATCAGTTCTTGTTTTTACATTGCTCGCTCGCACAACTCACCTTGTCTCTCCTGCGTTTCCAGCCGCCTGCTCCACGTCTGTTCCTGCCCGTCCTCCAGTCCAGGTTGGATTTCTCCAGACCATCCTCCTGTATTCTCCGTCCTGCTCCGTTCCTGGTCCTCCTATCCGCGTCGCCCCGCCCTTTGAGTTCCCTGACGTCGTGTTTCCCAGCATCCTGGCACCTTTCACTCTGCTTGACCGCCATTTGTTTACACTGCAAATAAACTCACTGTACACCGACTCAGCAGTGTTGTTCATCTCCACTGCGACACATGTACTGTTAAGGTGATGTCTGTCTTTGAGAAACACTATTGTGAACACAATACGAACCTGCCTGCACTCAGGATTGAAATATTTTCACTATCAATACCTGATGTTCTCCTCAGTGAAAATTATCCTGGAGAAAATAAAAAGAATTTATAATGTAAAATATGCCCTCAGAATAAGTCACATCATGATTGCACTTAATGCTCAATCCAGGATTCAGGATCTCAATAACAGGGTGAATGGTTTACATACATGCCAAAAGCAGAAACAATATAAAAAGCAGACACAAAAATAGTGCTTTTGAAATAAATTATGAAAATAGATGATTTCCCCCCTCCCCTCTTTCTGTTCACACACATGTTTTATTCTGACAGCGAGTAGGCAGGACCATGGCTAATCCAGAGAACAGGCTGTTTAAGTGTGTCTCTGCTATAATCTGATTAATCTATCCATTCATACACTCTCTCCTCTCTTCTCCGTCTCAAACAGGGTATTTTGTGAGTTGACATGAACCAGCCTCACTTTTTCTCACTCCTTTCCTTTCACACAGAACCGTTTGAGTGTGTATGTGCGCAAGGGTGTGTATGTTTGTGTGAGAGAGGGAGCATGAGAGTGAGATTGTTGGATGAAAAGAAAATGACATTGGGGGAAGAAAAGAGCTCACACTTGGTCACTGACCCCTGTTTTGTCCAAGCACTGGTCACCTGTCACAGACGCACACACACACGCACCCCCCCCCCCCCCACACACACACACACAGAGTGAGAGAGAAACGGAGAAACAGAAACAGTGTTTTCATGTAGGTCTTTGCATTGTCTTACATACATTTCCCATACACTCTAACCTTAACCATCAGCACAGCATGATCAGTTCTTAACCCTAACCTTATGACAAGTCCTAAATACAAAGTATGTAATATCTGCCACTCAGTGCATTTTAATCAAAACAATAGCTTACTAGAAAGCCCCAAAGAATGCAGACCTCCACCAAGGCAGTTCAGTTACCCCCTGTTGGAAGTATTCTGAATCACCACCTAGAAGGTTGAATGTTCATCAGTGTTAGTTTGTTCATAAATCCAAATGTAATCAACAGATCATGATGACATGTTCATAATATTACAGAAACAACCCAATGAGCAGTGAAAAGACTTTTGAGGTATTCCGGACCACTGTATGAAATTTTTAAAAGGTTTTTCACCATTACAAGACGAAGAATGTTAACAAGATCCAGATCAAACTTTGTGGTTTGATAGATCCTATAATGATTTTTGCCATTTTTTCTCGGTATCATTTGTAGATTTACAAGCAAAAATGTTGAAAATGTCCCCATCTCACAAGGTGCAGAATCCAGACTGTGATCTAGACCTCCCCCAAAATTGTTTCAATTGCTTCTTGTGCCACTTCAAACCTATCCTAAAAATGTAATTAAAAGTCTACAAATGAATCCTGATGAAAACGTAACCTCCTTGGCAAAGTTAACTAGACAGCAGTCACAATGTGAAAACCTCTGCCAAGGCAGGTCACTTTAATGTTCCTGTTTCTATTCTTATGAAAGTATCATAAGAACAGGAAGGCAGGCAAACCCTCCAACTTGAAGCCTATTCCCCCAGTGGCCATGTGCAGGCACTACACTTCAGACCAATAACATTTTCCCCACAGACCACAATGATAAAAGAGATGCTGACAGGACACCTACAACTGCAAAAGATGTTGGCAATTTCTCTTCATCTGATCAGTTTTAACAACATGGAAATTTTTAAGTCTTAAATTAACAAAAAGGCTTAAAACTACATTTTAAAATCTACAACATCCAAGTCGTGAGTTTTTCTTCCAGTGACTGGACTAGTTATTTGGATTGAAGACGTTTCGCTACCGATCCAGGAAGCTTCTTCAGTTCTAACTGGTCTAGGAGCAGCAGCAATGTGGTGGTTCATGTTGTGGTTTGTGTAGGGACAGCTCAAGACTAACAGTCCCCTTCAGTCTTGGTTCTCGGCTTGAGCAGGTTCAGGATCCCAGAAGGGTAGGGCAAATGAGTTAACCTGGTTAAACAAGTCACAATCACCAAACAATTTAAATCCTGTTTTTCTTTTTTTCTCTCTTTTTGCTTTTCCCCCTTTTTGCTTTTTTCCTCCCTTCCCTTTTCTTTCTCCCCTTTCCTATCCCCCCCTTTTTAATTTTTGAACTAATAATAGTAATAATAATAACAATAAAAATAAATAAATAAATAAAATACATCCATCCATCCATTTTCTACCCCTTAATCCTCGTGAGGGTAAATAAAATACAACTCCTGCTTTATCTTAAAACCTAGGAAAACTAAAAACATGTTAACTGGTATAATGTGGCAAACCAGAATTTATACTCTGGGACTCAGGACTTCACCCTTTCATCCTAGGAGGTGTTAGTTTCACCTGGGCCGGTTCGTTAAAGAGTTGTTGGGGTCCCTGTCCCTGGGCAGAGGCAAGGTCTTACAGGGTCATTAGAGGTTTCACCCTGAGGATGGTGACAGCAGGACAGTGACAAACACCACATTCCTGTACATTTCAAACCTGGTAACACCTTAAGGCAGAAGCTGGTCGACCCCAAGGACAAAATACCCAGACAGAAGCTGGACAATGTAGTGTATGCAGTCCAATGCAGTGAAGAATGCACAGAATTGTACATTGGGGAAATAACCTCTTCACAGGTGTATGACACAACCCAGAATAGCCACTTCTTCAGGACAGGATTCGGCAGTCTACCTGCACCTTAAGGAAAAAAAAAATTCCTTTGAAGACAATGACATTTGGATCTTGGCCAGGGAAGATAGGTGGTTTGTGCAAGGGGTGAAGGCAGCCATTTTTGCTAATCTGGAATGACCCTCTCTGAATAGAGGGGGAGGATTAAGACACAATTTGTCACCCATTTACCATTCTGTTCTTAGAAGTCTACCCACCCAAAATGGAGCCAATTTCCTAGGTCATTCCCTCTGCTTTGGTCACCATCCTCCGAGTGAAACCTCTAA
This sequence comes from Pseudamia nigra, assembly GCA_029823295.1. Lineage (NCBI taxonomy): Eukaryota > Metazoa > Chordata > Actinopteri > Kurtiformes > Apogonidae > Pseudamia > Pseudamia nigra. The sequence continues at coordinate 7,494 of JAQQAE010009680.1, forward strand.
CAACCCTTCACAACCCTGCCTTTGCTAGAGACAGGGACCCCAATGACTCTGTAATGAACCTGGCTCAGGTGTCACAAACACCTACTAGGATGAAAGAGTGGAGACTTCCGCATTAGACCAGTTAGAACTAATGAATCCTAAATAGGTAGAAAAACGTCTTCCATCCAAATTACCAGTCCAGTCCAGAAGAAAACCACACACCATGAATACTATGACTGGATGACTGAGAATCTCCACAGACATCTGTGCCATCACCTGTTTTGCACAGTCTAAGCAGCTATTAGTCAAGCATGAATGCACGGGAAGTGGCAACAGGTGACACACTGCTATATGTGCACAGCAGTCTCAGTATGCCTGTGCAGTGGGCTGCACGACTCAGAAGTAATACAAAAATAGATATACAGTGAAACCTGGGTTTATGAGTGCTTCTAAACACAAATTTTTCGGGTTACGAGTAAGACATAGGGCAAAATTTAGCCCCGTCTCGTGAGAAAAATTTGAGTTGTGAGTAAAATAGGTCCTGAGAGGAGTGTGTGCTACTCACTGACCGTAGACATGAAACCGTTTGTTCCAGCATTTTACATTACTTGAGAGTTTAGTAGAGTTTTTCCTTACCTTTTGTCTCTTTCTTTTATAGCTCCTTGGATCTTGGATCAGCCTCTGTTTTCCTCCTGAGGTCTTGACCTGTGTTTCGTCCAGTTCGTACCTCTCCCTGTGGCAGTTCCGATCAGCCTCTCTCTCCACCTGCTCTGTTTGCGCCGTTCCATAGCTCCATATGGCTTCTGCATTCTGCCATCTCTTTTCTGCTTGTGCCTCAATAAGCTGTGTTAACTGCTACCTGCACTCACCTTGTGTGTTCAGTGTCTCGGTCCCAACCAGCTCTTCCTTTAACAGAAACTCGCGCTGTTGTCTGTTCCAGGCTGTACAGTGGCTGTGGCTAAGAAACGTAGCAGGCTCTGTTGCCACATACACACATCTCCGTGCACATTACGTAATGATGTCACACAGCAGATTTGCATTGTCACACCCACTTAAAGCGAAAGGCTTGAGCTGTAACAGGAGTTTTCTTGAGTCTTGGAACGGATTAATTGGTTTTACATGTATTCCTATGGGAAAATCAGTCCCGTCTCACAGGTTTTTCATGTTTTGGTCCCGGAACAGATTAATCTCGTAACCTGGAGTTGCACTGTATTTATTTTCCTTCATTTCCAATGAGCAGTTTTTCATGGGGAATGAATGTGCGCTATTTTCCTATGTTAAATCCTGTTTGTGGAAGATCCTTGATGTTACCTCAATATGGCCACCATACCAGTCCAGAGTGGCTAGGGAGCAACAGCTTAAAATGTTCCGTAACACACAACCAATGTCTCCTCTGAAAGACACTAGATGGAACCAATTAGTCATTTACACTATTTCAAAAAACTGCACAAAACAAATGGTGAACTTAAAGAAAAAAAATCCTTCATCCACTAGGGAATTCAGATCAGTCACCAAGATCTAATGATTTGTTCTTTGCACCATTTCTAACGGTCCATGAAGATTTCATCAAAATCTATCTATAGCCCTTTGCATACAGTTGCTAAAAGACAAGCAACCCAGTGCTTACACAAACATTAACCTGACTGGAGGTGGTTGAAGACACAGTAACAGACATTGTGACATAACACAGATGAACTATATACAACATTTTATTGCAGAACATGGAGCTGCATTTTGTCCCAAATATAAAGGGTAGTATTTGGTCTCAAATACACTAATGAGAAATCTACAGTAATAACAAAAGCACATGAGCATTCAGTCATTGATTTATGTACAAGTTCATATTCAGTATTTAGACCCATACAACTGACACACTACACAATAGGTAACACAAAAACTAAGTGGATGCACTTTGAGTTTTGATTTATACATGCACACTGCTGGATTCAGTGTTTCCAACAAGTTGTTTAGTTCATGGACGTTGTGCCTGTTAAAACAGAGGATACATACTAAAGTCCATCGGATATAAAAACAATCACTTTTCTTAATGTCTAAAACAACTTTGTAAGAATGTCTCGGTGTCAGTGGCAATATTTGGATATGAGTGATATGGCAATATATTTCTATGAGTGGCAAGTCACTCATAGAAAATATTTTGATAACACATTGTGCACAAAGTGATATTTTGTAGAGGAATGTGAGGTGTAGCAAGGACAGTATAAAAAAATTCTAATAAAAAAATGGATAAATTGATTTTTAAAAAAGAATCTAATTTAAATAAGTGCCAGAAAAATGAATGAATAACAAATAGAATAATTAACAAATTCAACAAAAAAGAGCAGGATAATCTAGAAAATAAATAAAATGAACAAAAAAATGTATTAAAAATATTATTAAAAATTTTTTAAACAATGAAGAAAATGTACAAAATATCCATAAAATTGCCCAAAATTAATGCATTAATCAATAAACTGAACAAAAAATAAAACAAAGGGAACAGAAATGCATACAAAATTACAGGATTATGAAGAACACAAAAAACATTGACAAAATTTTTAAAAAACTTTACAAAAATGAGCAAAATTATTAAGAAAATTTTCAAAAATTTACAAAAAATGAACAAAATCAACAAAAAATGAACAGAATAATCAAGAAAACAAGCAAAATAGACAAAATGTACCAAAATGAATGCAATAAATTAAGAAATGTACAAAAATTACCTAACTAATTAACAAAATTTTGAAACCAAACATCTTAACAAAAAAGTCACGAAAATATTCATAAATGAACATAATTCTAAAAAATAAACAAAAAAATAAAGAACTTTTACAAAAAATTTTTAGTTCAAAAATGAGCAAAATTTTAACAGCAAATTGCCAGCCCAATATTAAAAGGCTCCATGATTAATTTTGGATTCTAATTATAAATTTGACAAAGTTTGATCTTAAATTTGTCAGAGTAATGTCTTGACTTTGACAACTTTAGTGACGTAACTAAGTCAGTGTCAAGCTGAAACTCTTCCTTTCTTTCTTTTTTCTGCCTTAACTTTTTTTTTTTTTTTTGCTGATTTGCACTTTCAGTCCCGACAAAGGAAACAGCATCATAACAGTGACTGTTTGACTTTGCAGCTCGGTCCTTTTTCTGTGTATTAGCATCACAATTTGTCAGCAGGTCAAATCCCAGAGCAGCATCCCTGACTAGAGATTTTTGGGTTAAATCTTGTGGGAAAACAGAGATTTCTCTCTCAGCCATGCTCCATTGTTGAGTTTGAACAAACGAAGTGACCACAGCAGCCCAAGTCACACAATGACAGACAGCTTATTCAGCTACTTCATCTGTCGCTGCTCCCCAGGGACCAGGCTCTGATCTTTTCCCAGAGCTCCATCTTTCTCTTTCATTTACTTTTTCTCCTTCTCCCCCTCCTCCATTTCCTCTTTCGTCATCTTTTCTTAATTGTCTCTCGACTGACTTGGTCCATATCTCGTTCGTTAAACTTTTCAACCTTAAAGGCACATTTTTGCATAGTTTCAGGGTTTACTTGTGGTATAAATCTACTGAAACCCACTGTGTGTTCTTCATTGAGTACAGAGGAGCATTGTTTTTGTTTTTATTTTGTTTATTGTCATCGCTCCCTGGGGGTTAAAGCAGTTGTAAAGGCAGAGTCATTCCTTCAGAGACACCAGCTCTAGCTCCCATCAGCGCCTTCTGGCCATTACTGGTGCATCGTGGGAACAGCTTGGCGAGGACAATGATTGGCTGGAACAATGAAGCTGGGGGCAACACAAAGGACACGCCCACTTCATGATGGGAACGAGCAGAGAAGGAAGCAGATGTTACCACAGAGGACACACAGGAGGGGAGTTAGAGAGAGATCCAGAGACAGCAGATGTCTCTCCATCCATGTATTTGTCTCCTGAACTTTAGATGAGAAGATGATACAGATGTACGTACCTGCTGTACACAGGTCAATCACAGGATCATGTCCAGTGAACCCCTTCTGCGTCTGCTGCTGCGACACTAACATTCCAGTTTTTCCCATTTCTCAGAAACACAAAATTCCTAATAGGCTGATAATGAGTCCAATGAAATTTAATCTTTCTCTAATATTCTTTTTTACATCAGTTGGTAAGGATCGGGGTTGTGCAAGGACACTCATGGAAATAAGATAAAGCTGCTGGGGAACTGTCCTTTTGGTCTGTCCCCCGTAGGCCTGTCTTACTTCTCTTTAAAATGTGAATGTTTGTCTCAAGTCATCATAGTGTCAATTTTTATTTGGGTGTCTCAAATAAGTAATCCTGGTGTCCATCTTTAAATATGTCATCCATTATTAAGGTATTAAGGTAGATAAATGATCAATCTCTGCCATGCTGGGCTTTGATTGGCAGGTCTGTATGACAACTCTACTTGATTACAGAGTCAGACTGAGTCAGATCTTCATAGCTTCTATTTATTTAATAGGATAGTTTTTCCTGACAGACACTCAACTGTAGTTGTGGGTAAGTGTTCACACTAACAACACAGAATGCGACTATGTTAGGCAATGCTTGCATTAGCTTACCCATAACATCGCTGACAAACTGCGCTCCCACAGTTTTTCTACCATTCATCCAAATATGGTCGCATCCAGTTTGTGACTCCAAAATGGTATCCAGGAAGTGGCAACCAGATTCACTTAAAATGTCAGTCCAGAAACCAGCTGCTGATGTCGTAATTACTGTGTCCACTAATGTACTGCATGCAGTCTGTGGTTTACATGCAACTGTTAATTATCTGATTATTAACACTGGTGGTAAATGATCTACTCTGGGCACTCAGCATCCATCTTTCATTCCTTCATACACCATCATGAAGACGTCAAGATTTGGATATTTGTGCACATCCAAAAACCTGTTCATCTTCTCTGTTATAAAGTTTAAAAGTAGACGTGTTTCTTTTTCTGACCAGAAATGTGGACTTCTCTTTGATGCACCCATCTGTACAGAAGAGGATCTTTGTCTCTACCCCAGCTGAACCTAAACCTGCAAACTAAAAATGCCATTGAAGAACGCAGACCTGCACCAAAACAACCCAATTAACCAATATTGGAAACATTCTGGATCAAGGATGTTATGTTTTTATTGCTGTTAGTTTGTTATTGCTTTGTTATAGCTTGCTTGTTAACTGCAAAACTCAAAAAGTAATGTACAGATTTTGATTGAATTGTCAGGATAGGTCAGAAATGGCACAAAGAACAATTGATTAGATTTTGGTGGTGATCTGGAACACCAGATTAAAGGATTCTTCACCATTGATAGACAGGGCCATTTTCCAATGTAGAATAATGCCAGGATGTAGATTAAAGTTTTTTGGTGTGGTAGAACCTACGTATACAGATGTCATTAGAATCATTGTGGAATACTGGCCTGCATGTGGACATAGTTACTGATGGGATCAGACAACTTACTGTATATCATCCCATGTCACTTTCTTAACCTATGTCATAAACGAAGAATACTGTGAAAAATAAGATTTCATATACCTCTCAATAAGCGAGCTGTAGATCTCACATTGTGTTGCATTGTGGGATTTTGGCTACCAGCCAGAACTCAAACTATCAGAGACATGGTGATATGTGCGGTACTGATCAGTTCAAGCTTTGAAAATTTGATGATTTGAGATGATTTTATAGTCAACCTGGACTGTCGGTGACATCCAAGACTACTACAGATGATAGACCAAAAAAGAACTGATTGTCAAAACAGAAGATACTGTGTGTTTTGACAAAGGAGGAGGAACAGGCAACAGTCAAACATGACTAGAGATGTGTACTGTCAGTGGATTGCACAGAAATTCACAACATCTACAACTTATCAGGAGAATGTATTGACAAAAATACAGGAATTTTTTTTATTACTGGCCACAGCAGAATAATTACTGCCCATTATGTATGTCAGTGGATATACATAGTGGCTCTCCTTAGCAACCCTTCCCAGTCGTCTTCATCATGGTGAGTTGTAGCATTATGTTGTGGAAAAAAACGAAACTTATTATACTTTTGTTGTACAGTTAAATCTCCATAAATAATGTTGAAACTTTTTAAAGCTCAGTTATATTACTAGACACCAGCCCTGTCAGAGATAATAAAGAATAGATTTATGACACATGGCAGTCGTGTAGCTGGACCTGCTCAGTTTTTAACGGCAACCAAAACAAAGACAGTTTAACATTAAGGGGATATATGTAGTGAAAATTTAGTACTAATAAAATTTTATATGCTCTACTGGTATACCTAAAATTCATTTTAATGTCTCAACTATTAAACTGAATGATGGTTGGTGTATTTACAAGCCAGATGTAATTCATGAACAAGAACAAGATGCAATTAGGTTTGATAAAGTTTTAATTTACTTCCTGCTTTCATCTGTATTTTTCATATGTTAGGGTCTTTTTTACAGTATTAAACCACTGTTGTCGTAGAGTACAAACAGCATTTTACATGTACACTGTTGGTTGACACTAGGTCGTGTGGTGCAGTTGTGCTGTTTTTTTACACCATGGTACCGTAGCTTTTACTGATCATTAAAACAACCATATACATACAACACAATGAGCACCTGTCATTGTCATTCACTTACATCTTAAAGATGAATTTGAACGATGTTTAAGGACACGGGTGTCACTTATCCTTATCATTTGTATCAGCTGCATGTCACATGTGTTTGGTAGCCAAAGTCAACGACCCTGCGCATAAGAGATGTGCAGCTCGCTTAATAGATCTGTAGAGTTGAAAGACAATGTTAACCCTATAAAGCCTGACCCAAGAAATAATGAACAGAAAATTCTAATTTCTTTAATCTGAAATCTTTATTCGGCTCTTTAACAAAAAGGAACAAAAAAACACAAGTAAATAATTTGCATGTTTTTTTTATTTGTAACATACAGTATATGATACATTGATACAGTGGGGACAACAAGTATTGGGAAATGTAAAAATGTGCAAGTTCACCCATTTAAAAAGATAAGAGAGG
>JAQQAE010009681.1:0-14478 GCA_029823295.1 Pseudamia nigra
ACAACCCTCTGCATTTATCCGGGCTTGGGACCGGCGTGAGAAAGAACACTGGCTTGTGCCCCCCTCACGGCTGCATTACATGCATTTGTACAAGTAGTTTTATAAATTGAGAAAAGTTCTCAGGCCAAAAACATAGTGGTGTGTTACTAAATCCCTTGAGTGTACTCATATTTTCTCCTAATACATATTTTCACAATAAATTAGGCCGAATTGTGCTGAAGCCACTGGTGTTCTTAAAGATACTTAAATGATAAAAAATATTCACAGAAGACTATTAAACAAATTTTCATTATGATATTTTACATTCATTTGTGTACAGAATTAATAAGAAGGACGAGAACTGATAAGTGTGTCCTGCTTGACTGTTTAGGTAGAAAAGTGTAAACGTGCAGCGGTAAATTGCAACATACACTTGAATGTACCAGTGAAGTTCAAAACCACCACATCTAACAGTGAAACCCTGATAAGGACCATTTTACAACGACTATTTAACCATTTCACATTAGAGGGAGGTTTAGAATGTGTTTTACATGTCATGTAGTATTTTCACAGTGTGTATTTGTATCTGTATATATTAACCATAGTCTGTATCTGTACTGAATGAAACAATGTGAACACTTCTAAATCCTCTGCTTTTGGCCACATTTAAGGACATAATTTGAACAACCAAACCAAAAAAAAAAATCTGAGCAGTAAATCTGTAGTGGGCACTAAGACTGATAGTATGAATGGAGCATTAGACCAGGGGTGTGCAAATCAAAATCAATAAACAAGCACTAAATCTACACAGAACTAAAAATGAAGAAAAAAACACTAAATAACAAACACAAATTAAAATTTAAAAAATCCACAAATGAAAAAATAATCAGAAAATGAATAAGACACTAAGTTAAATGATCAAAAATTAAAAGAAGAAATCAAATGAGCCAAATAAAACAAAATATCCAATTGCAGAAAAACAAGAACATAGACAAAAATAGACAAAATGATAAACAGGATTGAAACAAAATGGGACAATAATCCACAAAATGAACACAGTAATCAGAAAAAATGAGCAAACATGCACAATAAGGGCTAAAATAATAAATCAATTTACAAAATACTCCACAAAAAATGAACAAAACAGTCAAACAAACGAACAAAACACACACACAACAATAATGAACAAAAAAATCACACAAAAGTAACAAGAGTGAACAAAAATCATCTGGAAAATCTACAAAAAAATCAAATAAAATCATAAACACAATCAACAAAGAAACGAAATAATCTTCAAAAAACCCAAGGCATAAAATATGAACAAAATAATCAATAAAATTAACAAAAATGAGAAAAACTATAAACACACTGAATAAAAACGAACAAAAATGTACAAGATGATAAACTAAATGAACAGTTTAACATGTCACATATAAAATGCACATCACACTTCATGTAGTTTATAAAGGGTTAAAAGAGATTTTTTTTTTCTTGTGAATAATATGGCTCTTTAGGTTGTAAAAATGTAAAACCTTGCCTTAGCGTCAACACGTGGGAAGGTTCCTATGGCTACATTCACAGCCACTTCATACTCAAGCTCTATGAATGTACTCAACAAGTAAAAGTGCACACTGAACCTGACTTTGAACTTCAACTATGCAAGTGTTTTCCATTTGTCATCGGGCGTCTTCCACTTGTCCTGGTTGTGGGGGCAGCAGCTCAAGCAGAGAAACCCAGATTTCCCCCTCGTCCTTTCCCAGCCCCCTCCTCCAACTCATGTGGTTCACAGGCCAGCCGAGAGTCATACAGTCCCTCCAGCATGTCCCGGGTCTGCTGGGGGGTCTGCTCCCTTATTGTCCTATTAGCCAGTATCGACAAGTAACAGAATGTCAAATCATCATTGCATCCCAGATTTTTTTTGTCCCAAGTGACTGAAGAAACCATTATTTATGATTTTAAATTATTTTTAACAGAAGTACCAAGAAAAAACAACAACAAAAAATACTCCAAAGTGATATTTTCCTTATTTTGACCTTATACAACAAAAATGATGCATGATCTGAGTTCCTGTTCAAGATGACAAAAACAAAGACAGTTATTTGTGGTTTTAAACTATTGATGTGTGTTGCAGCCTATGGTGCTGCCTTCTGATGGCATTTGCATTTTCACATGTGCTTTTAACTTGAATTATTTGTCTTGTCATTTGTTTTGAGTTATCTTATTTTATCATCTTATCAAATTCTTATGAATTTCCCAGAAAGGAATAAATAAAGTATATTCTATTATATTTGCTTTATTTACTTCAAATCAGTTTATTTACTTTAAATTCTGTTTACATTTTATGGAAACAAGGCTGATGTCATGTAAAAAATCAGATGTGAGTCACATATGAGCAAAAAAAGTCAGTTATGGCCATACTTGCCTAAAGAACAAACATAGGCTTTATGTTGTTGTATTATTGACATGTAACATTTCAACATTCTGAAAAATCATAATATGCTTTTTCCCCTGATATATTGTTTCTTTACTGTCTGTGCTCTGTCCTTGTTAGCATACCTTGTGCAGGAGAGCCACTATTTTATGGAGACAGTGGAGTTGACTGGTCTAAAGTATGATCCTGTTCTGCAGGATTTCAGCTCAGCCTTCTCTATGGTGTTGTCCACAGTCCTCAAGTCCAAGGTCAGTCCTGCTCTGGTTTCACACTCAACACTTTCCTTGCACATTACGGGATGTATCATGGGGCATATCATGTAGAGGTTAGCAGAGATCAAAATTATGAGCCCCAAGTGAAACTGTGATTCTTTTCCAAATATTCCCCATGCTTCTCACTCCATTTCTGTAAACAGTGATAACTCTTTATATCCTTCTCTCATTTTACTTTTGTTTTTGCCATGGTGCTTTTACAAGTGATGCCTCAAATCCTGTTTAAAGGGAATATTGGACAAATGCCATCCACCCATCCATCTCTACCGCTTATCCGTGGGGTCGGGTCGCGGGGGCAGCAGCTTGAGCAGGGAAGCCCAGACTTCCCTCTCCCCGACTACATCATCCAGCTCTTCTGGGGGGACCCCGAGGAGATCCCAGGCCAGCCAAGAGACATAGTCCCTACAGCGTGTCCTGGGCCTTTCCCGGGGCCTCCTCCCATTTGGACAAATGTTCATTTTTATTTTTTGTTTTATTTATACACTGAACAAAACTTCCTGTGCATCATTCCAAAGTTCAAGGTGTTTTTAGCGAACTGAGCCAAATCATGAATTTGAGTTATGACACACAGAATGCACTTTTCCAGTTGAGATGGCGCCTGTGTTTGGCTTCACCACCGCCGCCGGATACTACATGTCACGTTCTTTTATAGTATTGCTGTTTTGTTGTCCATGCACCGTTGATGTTTTAGCTACCTTGGTTTATGATTGCCACGTGCTTTTATCCATCCGATCATCTATGCTGGCTCACAAAACCTCGTCTTCCTGTGTCGGCACCTCACACTCTCTGCCGCCGAAGACTGGATCCTGGACCGGCGGCGCATTTGACTGGGTTTGCCAGATCCCAGCACATCACAGAGGAGGAGCGGGAGGAGAGCAGGAATCCAGGTAAAGCTGAGACTTTTCTGGAAGTGTGGAGTGCCTGGTGAATGTCACTGAGCCTTCCTTGCCAACTGTGCCCCGTTTTCTGCCCGTGGGAGTGTGTCTTCACTGTCCCTGCATTATGGCCCTGTAAGACCATCTTGCCTGAGGAGTGTTTATCCAAACGCTCCTGTGGCTTTGCCTCCTGTCCCCTTTCTGAGTGGAATTTTCATGAGTGCGATGGAATGAACGTTCGGTTTCTGCATGGATAACCGGACACCCTCTTCGCTCAGCATCACTCCGTTTAATGCCTGTGACAATCAAATTGTTCCTGCTGAATGACCGTATTGTTTCCAAGAATTTAGAATTTTTGCTTCTGTCTGAAACCTGGCAGCGCCACTCAGACTTCACGTCCCTTCTGGAGCTCTGCCCCGGGTGGTTGCTCCTTCCTCTGCCGGCCGCGGCTGTCCGGTCGGGGAGGAGGGCTGGCAGCGGTGTTCCGTAGCAGTTTCTCATGCCGTCTGGTAAATGTCGGATCCTTTTCGTCCTTGGAGCTACAAATATTAAGGGTTGGGAAGAAAGATCTGTTTTATTGTGTTTTGATTTATCGGCCATCGAGCTCAAACAGTCTGTTCTGAAGTGAATTCAGTGACTTTTTACCCTCCACTTTGAAGTTGTCCAGGCTGGTTATAGCTGGTGATTTTAACAATCACATTGATGATGACTCTGACCACTTTGCCAAAAGTTTTATTAATGTTATTTCATTTTACTCAACATGTATCTGGCCCCAAACACAACCATGCACATGCTGGATCTTTTTTTTACTCTGGGTCTAAATGTTGACTGTACTGTTTATTTCTGATCATCATTGTATTCTTTTTAACTTGTCTTTTAATTTGCCTGTCAAACTCGGCATATGGTCAGCTCACACATTATGAATGACTTGTCTGCAGATTGTTTTTCTAATGATTTTAGTTGATCTTTATCTCCATATGATGATGTTGATCTCCAGGTTCATCTTTTTAATGAACATTGTGTGTCTATTCTGTACCAGGTTTTTCCTGTGGAATCTAGATTAGCTCCTGTTTCAACTTCCTCCCCATGGATGAATGACAGTATTTGCTCTTTAAAGCGAACCTGCTGTAAGGTTGAGCGCTTGTGGAGATCAACAAGGCTACATGTTCATCTTCTTCATATAAAGGATCTTTTAGTTTCTTTTAATATTTTACTTCGAGATGTGAGAGCCGCCTATTTCTCCAATCTGGTTGCAAAGAGCAGAGGAAATTCCAGGGTGCTATTCAACACAATTAGTGGCCTTGTAACTCCTACTCCTCCTGCTGTCCCAATCTCTTCAAAGGATAATTGTGAAAAGTTTCTAAATTTCTTTGTCGACAAAGTCAATCAGGTCAGGGCCAATATTTCACCTTCCTCAAATTATTCATTGTTTGTTCCCTCTCCAGCTCGACCAGTTATTCTAGAAAGATTTGTACCGGTTTCTTTATTTGATGTGACCAAATTAGTGCACTCTATGAAAGTTTATTCTTGTTCCCTAGACATTATACCCACACCCTTGTTTAAAAATGTCTTTCAGTCTGTTGGTCCCAGTGTGCTATCAATTATCAATACCTCATTGGTGTCTGGTCAGGTCCCTGTCTATTTCAAGAATGCTATGATCCATCCACTTCTCAATAAACCCAATCTTGATCCCTCTGTTCCTAAAAGCTATAGGCCAATTTCAAAATTACCATTTATTGCCAAGCTTCTGGAAAAAGTGGTTGCTCAACAGCTTATAGCTGTACTAGATGATCATAATATTCTTGATAATTTTCAGTCTGGCTTCCTTGGAGCTCATTCCACTGAAACAGCTCTTCTCCAAGTTTCAAATGACATTTTAATGCGCTGCGATGCAGGAGAATGCTTTGTGTTGGATCTGGCCTCTGAATTTGACACTGTTGATCACTTTATATTGCTTGATAAGTTGGGGCACTGGGTGGGTATATTTGGTTCAGCACTTGACTGATTCTTCTTGTATCTGTCTCAAAGACCTTTCTCTGTGGCCACTTTTCACTTCAGGTCATCTTACACTTACCTTTCCTGTGGTGTTCCTCAGGGCTCTGTTTTAGGTCCACTGATATTTCTGTTATATCTGCTTCCTCTCCAGTGCATTATGAACAACTATAAGGATATTTCTTATCACTGCTATGCAAATAATATTCAACTTTACATCTCTTTAAAACCCCATTCCGTTTAAACTTCATTAAAAGTTGGATGCAGACAGTTCCCTGCAACTTAATAATGAGAAAAGAGATGGGGAGAGAGAGAGAGAGATGATGGATAGATGGATACTTAGATATTTTATTGTTCCCAGAGGGAAATTTACAGTTTCCAGCAAAGGGATATACAGTATAATACAGATCTTGGGCATGCAGGAATTGTACTGGTATTTACAGAGTAACGCATAAAGTGCAGTACTGATACAGTATGGTGTAAGCATAATCGTGCAGTAGTGATACTAGGCCTAATAGTCCAGTGGTAAATAAGAAGAGAGTAGTGATACAGTACAGAGTCAGGCATGGTAGTGCAACAGAGTAAGGCATAAAAGTGCAGTAGTGATATAGTATGGAGTAAAGCATAACTCCAAAGGCCTAATAGTGCAAGTAGTGATACAGTATGGTAGTGATACACTGCAGTAGTGATACAAATATAAGGCACAACATTCATGAATAAAAGTGCAGAGCCAGGTACAACACTGGATGTATAGGTGTTTGAGATGTATTCTAAGGTGCATTGGGGGAGGGGGGTTCAGTGCAAGTGGTATAAAGTCCAGAACCCTGAATAGTAGGGAGTGTTAGTATTTATGTCACTTCCCCTGCCTTGAGTTAAAAAAGTCTTATGGCGTGGGGGAGGAATGATTTCCTCAGCCTGTCTGTTGAGCAGGACAGTGACACCATCCTGTCACTGAAAGTGCTCCTCTGCCTGGAGATGGTGCTGTGCAGTGGATGATGTGGATTGTCTACAATAGACAGGAGCCTGCTCAGCTCCCATTTTTCTGCCACAGACGTGAGACTGTCCAGCTCTGTGCCCACAACTGAGCCCGCCCTCCTCATCAGTCTGTCCAGGTGGGAGGGATCCCTCCTCCTGATGCTGCCCCCAGTAAACCACCACAAAGAAGAGGGCACTCACCAGCACAGTCTGGTAGAACATCTGCAGCATCTTTTTGCAGATGTTGAAAAATGCCAGCCTTCTGAGGAAGTACAGTCGACTCGTTGAGCGTCTGTGTTGGCGGACCAGTCCAGTTTGTCATCCAGCTGCACTCCCAGGAATTTGTAGGTCATTTACCCATTTGTTCACAATATAACTCAAAAAGTTATGAACGGTTTTGAATAAAATTTTCAGGATAGGTCAGAAATGGCATAAAGACCAATTGACTAGATTCTGGAAGTCATCTGGAGCATTGTCTGGATCCAGAAGATTTTTAAAGGATTTTTTTACCATTGTGAGAGACCATATTCAACATTTGTCCTTGTAAAGCCATAAATAACACCCTGAAAATTTAGCCAAAAACATAGGATAAAACCATAATAAATTCTATCAAACCACAAAATTTGATCCAGAAATGGACAATATCCTGGACATAGTGATCCAAAATACTTATACTGACAGGGGTTGGGGAAAAACAGACACTGTAAGGTAGCAAATAAAGCTATAGACATGCAACTGACACCAAACTGTAGTGAAAAGTCTGCTAATTCTGTAATCTGTACACGGAAAGGCAATTAACAATCGAAGAGAAACAGACCACCATAACACTTAAAAGTGAAGGTCTTTCCTACACAGAAATTGCAAAGAAAGTCAAGGTGTCAGTGAGTACAGTTTCCATCACCATCAAAAGGCACTCGGAAACTGGGGGAAACTCTGTAAGGAAGAGTTCTGACAGACCCAAAGCCATGCCAGAGTCATTACACAAGTTTATGAGAGTAAACAGTTTGCGTGATAGATGGCTCGCAGGACAATAGCTTCAAGCCAAGTTTAATAGTGGTCATAGTAAGCAAGTCTCAGTTTCAACTGTGAAGGGAAGACTTCAAGCTGCAGGTCTGACAGGATGAGTTGTAGCCAGAAAGCCATTGCTAAGACATCAGAATAAGCAAAAGAAGCTTGTGTGTGTCATCAGGCATGAAAGGCACCCTGAACCAAAACAGCTACCACAGCATTCTGCGGCATCATGCGGTACCCTCGAGGATGCACGCAGTTGGTCAGGGGTTCATTCTACAGCTACAGATAATGACCCTAAACGTATGTCCAAGCTGTGCCAGAACTACTTTAGCAAAAAAGAACAGGATGGTGAGCTTGAAACATGCAGCACAGTCTCCAGACCCCATTGAGCTTGTTTGGGATGAACTGGACTGAAAAGTGAAAGCAAAGCAATCGGAGTTCGGAAAAACTTTAAAAAGAATATTTGATTTCCATGGTAGAATTTATGCCACAAGTGTGTTCAGCTGTTATACTGTATCTGCCGAAGGTGGCTACTTTGGTGAGTCAAAAGTTTAGAATACATTTTGGTTAAGAAATTGATTCGATGATTTCTTCTTTAACTTCAGGTGTTCATTTGTTCTATTCTTTCATTTCAGAGTACAATGAGACATTAAACTGCATAAATGTAAGTAAAAAACTGGAAAAATTGGGGTTTTCTAAAACCGTTGACTGCAAATGTATGTAAAATTTTGCCAACATGTTGTCAAACTGCTTCTGAGATATTGCCTTGTCAGAACAGAAATGAGGTCACCGAACTCTTAACCTGCAGCCGATAAAAGCCTTTCAGTTCACCCCTGAGTGAGTGTATGAACATAAAAAAATCAATGATTATTTGTCTGTCATGACCTGATGCCTTGATCAGGATTCATTTGTCAGTGCTTTAGGTGTGGTTGTACAAAGACCATTACAAAACCCTAACAAATATACAAATAGACTTGAATTTGCATAGTGCTTGAAAATATCTAACTTGAGCAAAGAGTTACATATGGGGTGAATGGAAAGCAGTGTAAAGCACTTTGAGTGCTATAGGGTAGAAAGGCACTATAAGTGTAAGACCATATACAGTGGGAATTTCTTGTTGCCACTGGACAGAGTAAACTGCTACCAAGCCATATTTATCTGTCTTCTGTGAGCTGTTTGAGATGAATGACTAATGTTATGCAATTGATAAATCTTTCAAAAACAATCAAGTTGTTTGTAGACATGGTTTGGGAACTGAGAATCCACTTTGCTCCAGCTGGACCCTACTGTACTTTAGAGATCCCAGGGGACACATAACACTTTATTTATACTCCCTACCTGTAAATTCAGACTATTTACTATTTCAGGGACAGTCAGGCTCAATAAAGGTTCAGTCTGGGTAATCCACACCTTATTTGTAAAAATGCCTTGTTACATGTACCTCATAAACACAGTAAATGAATACAATTTGTAATAAGCAAAGGAATGTGTTTATTTATTGTTAAAGGTTTTGTTTCCTGTTTGACTGCTCAAGACACATCAGACCAGGTATTTTTCTAGTCTTCTGTTGTCTAATTTTTGTAAGTCTGTCTGAATTGTGACTAGTAGTTATCTGAGTTACTGTTGCCTTTCTATCATCTCAAATCACTCTGGCCATTGAGACATTTTCGTTCAGACAGCTGTCGCTCACTGAATATTTTATCTTTTTCAGACCATTTTCTGTAAACCCATTGGTATTGGGACTTTGTGCATGAAAATCCCAATACCAACAATCATTCTGGGTTTGAACTTCAGCAAGTCTTTTTGACCATGTCTACATTTCTAAATGAGTTGCTGCCATGTGATTGGCTGATTAGATATTTGAGTAAACAAGCAATTGAACAGGTGGACATACTAAAGTGTTTGGTGAACTGAAATTTCACCCTTTTTATAGAATTGTACTTGCTTTTTTGTGGGCAAGTCTCCACATGGTGTGTGTGGTGACATGACACTGCTGAAATACCCTGTAAAATCCTGTCAAAACATTCATTTAGAAAAGCAAAACTTTCAGTTGGAAAAGTAAAACGGAGGAGAAAAATAAACAAAAAAGATGATTTGTGCATGACCGCTGTTAGGTGTTAAGTGAAAATTTTACATTGCAGCTTTGCATAGGATTAAGATGACAAATGACTATCAAAACTATTTTAAATCAGATGCCCCTGGGTAATACTTATCCCATACTGATAATGTTTGACTCACTGATGTCATTTTGTACAAGTATCTTAATCGATAAGAGACGTCTCAGCCACTGTAAACAATATGGCATTGATGTGGTTGTTTTCTAAGCGTAGTACACACCTCTCACCTCCAAATCAAATCATTTACCAGGGAAATCGGAGCAGTGTCAGCGCACAGCTTCAAATGTCTCATTCAGCAGGGAAATGAAAGAGGGAAATGGATGCTGCATGGGGAAATGCCTCCATACATATTCAACATGTTTAGTGTGAACATTCATGTATTGATCAGGCGGCCTGACCTCCTCATTCCTCTCGACTGTTTGCAGCTTATGCTTTGCAATAAGGGCAATCAAAACAGAAAGCTTATTCCCTTTGGGGAGCCTGCTCTTCTTACCCCGTGGCAAATCATACTCCAACTGGTTTAACAAAAGAGACCCTCCAATGCACGAGCACCACCGCCTTTTTGTTTGAGGCTCTGTTCAGCAGGGGTGGTGCCAAATCAGGTCAAAGAGGAGAGATGGTGCATTCATTGGGAAAAATGGAAATGATCACATTTTTCTACACACATAGCAACCACTGACAAAAGCCAGAAAAATATTCCACCCCCTCTGTATTCAGATAAGAAAGGATCAAATGCAGCAGAAATCACTGTAAACCAAGATGTTTACCCGTGAACTATTGTTAGCAATCTCTGACGGTAAATATGTGCTTTGGGAAAGAAAAGATGGCAATCTCTGATTCATGTATAATCTGTGCTTCCTTGCCTATGCACCTTCATGTAAAGGAGAGCATGGTGAATATAGTATTTCATGGTAGTAACATAAATGCGTTGATGTTGCGTGAATCGTATTTGAAAACTGCTTCCAGTAGGAGGTAAAAATACAATGATGGTATCTTGGAAATAGTAAAATGTGTGATAAGATTAAAAAAATGTAACCAGGAATCAGCTGACAAACCAGTTTTCACCTTAGTAACCTTTAACATTATTGATCAGTTTGGTGATGAAGCAGTCACAGAGTGACATCAAGAGGCAATTTCAGGGTCATTTTGTTTTTCTTCTTTAGTAATAAGCTTGTTGTTCACTTATCTGTTGAAGCAGTGTGAGCAGCAAATTGTGTTCCATTAATGTTGTCCTAGGTAGAAGTAAAGTGTTTGATAGAAGCACAGAATGAATGACTGACTTTAGTTTGTCTTGTAAGATTATAAAGCACAAGGTGCACGAAGTGATTTTAAAAAACTTTATTGTACATTATTTGTGAATATTTCTGCAGATCTGCTTAATGATTACACATGTGGACAAAACAGAGCTCTACCAGCAAAATGACAGGGGCAAGTAATTAAACGATCAGTGAAAAATTGGTGACGACATAAATCAACACAAACTAATTTGTAAATAATGTCCTCACAACCTCTGCTTTTGGCTCTTTTAACATGTAGGTATACATTCAAGACTACCTCCACCAATACCAGGTATCTTTCAAGGTAGCATAACAGAGTCCTAATGAAATTTAGATTCTGAAATATTTTAGAGCAATTCTATTTGGATTATTAAATTTATCAGCTTAAGTAATGGTACTCTCACGAATTCTAAGTAACCCTTTGATAATACACATCGATGCCTGAGACAGAAAAGCTTTTCTTAAGATTACACAGACCTTTTGAGATTGAGGATATGGATTTTTTTGTCCTAGACTTGTCATCACAAATACAAAATAAAATGAAGCTCACAAACAAAACTGCTTCAAGTCGAGCTTCAGTTTTAGTCTGGACCTGTTAAGTGAAATACAAAATGAAATGCTAACTGTTAGATTTAACTGGGGCCTTTCCAGACAACTATTCATATCTGAAAACATAGGATCTGGTGGTGGTGGCTGCAAAAGATGGTGATTGTCCAGATAGTAGTTTCCAGAAGTATTTGTATCCAAAAAAATAAATATTTTAGTACCAGTCCCTTAAAGCATTCATGAGATAACACATTTTTTTTTCTTTTTTCCATTTCAATTTTTTTTTTTTTTGTGCTTGACTATGGTTTACCAGATTGTGAAAAATTGGAATTTAGTCATGGAAAGAAACAGACCCCTAAAAATAATTTGTTCATCAAGGTGTATTTTTCCAAATCAGCTGGGTGCAGCTAAATGGTCCATGTAGAGTTCACAAATCATGTCAAAGAATTGTGAGATTTTTCAGCTTCCGTGTTGTATCCACACACCAAAGACAGCTCTCAAAAGCAAAATCAAGATGTAGTTAATCTTCATGTTGACCCTCAGTGGTGCTCAGCAGCTCACAGTGATGCAATGGTTCTGAAGACTGAAATGAGGTTTCTCTCCAGGGAGACTGGCCACTGTTGACATCACTCCCAGAGGAGCTCAGTGATCCGGAAGGACCTCAGCCTGAAGCTGATCCACATCCAGAGGAGCAAGAGATAGGAGGGCAGGGTGACGCAATGATGATATATCTCACCTGGCTTGGGTGCAACTAAGGATCCTCATGAGGAGCGGCATGAGGGTATGCACAGGGAAAGAGAAATTATGATTAAAATCAAATCAACTTTTATTGTCATTTAGCTGTACATACAAAAGTAGTGCAGGCAAAATGAGACAGCGCTTCTCTAGGAATCCAATAATAAAGAAAAATTAAAAACACACACCGCGCACACATATACATACACACATCCCTGAGATGTCTGCGATTACCAATGAAAAGAAATTTTGTCTGTACAGTGTCCAAAGTAGTCCAAATGGCAGCTTAAGTTTAAAGTGCCAGTTAAAGTGACAAATGATTATAAATAATAAAAAAAAAACCCTGAAACTATAAATTAAACTAAGGTGCAATACTGTGCAAATTAATAAAATAACTTATTTTAATGAAGATTACAATTACTAGCATTACTAACAATGGAAGTAAACTAATATGGCATTGCTAGAAATGGCTTGAAAACATGTACACAAACTTTGGAAGCAACTGAAAATCTTTGTCGTTATCTTCAGCAGTGTAATTAGAAAGAGCATCAGAGGACCAGTCCATAACCTGTGTGTGTGAGTGTGTGCAGAGAGAAACAATCATTTTGAATGATCCACATCTGAAGTCATTTTGTGACTTTAGTTGGGGTCTATCGTACTTGTACTTCAACCAGATATCAAATAATTTTCCTGTTGTTTGTGGCTAATATTAGTTCTGTAGCCCCATCGGTTGCTGGCATATCATCAAAAATGTGTTGTCAATATAAAATAGTATTATGACTTTCAAGATATCTTGGGTGACATTTACCTTAATTATGACCGATCCAACCCAGAAGTGAATCACCTCAAGATATCCACCTGAATGACATTCCCACCAAGTTTGGAGAAAATCCATTCACATTACCCTGTTGACACATATGAGTACATTTTCATTGACTATGACCTTAGGCCTATTGACCAAAAAAGCAAATCCCCTTAAGATATCCACCTGAGTGATACTGCCTCCAACTTTGGTGTAAATCCGTCCAGGCATTCTTAAGTTATACTGTGGACACACACACAAGTACAAGTAAGGGTTGGAGGGGGTTCAGACATGTACTTTAGAGTATATCATTACACTGGTGCAATACAGTTGGGTTGAGCCAATTTTTGTAGCTGAATTAAGTAGAATTTACCAACTCTTTATGGTTTATCTTCCTCAACAATCAGATTTTATTGTAACACAAAATCTGTCAAATTAGTAAGACGGGGTCATTTGCTCTTCCCCTCACATACAAATCATGACAGATTTTAATAGAATTGCACCCACTTAAAGCATCTCCAACCACTGTGTTTCTAAAATGACAGTCGACATGCAAGACATTCACTAAGGTTTCCATTTCCTTTGTAAAAACTTATTTCACGTTCTGCTTTGTTAGGTACTTTAGGTGTGGCTGAGGGTTGGGGTGAGGGTTAGGTTTAGGCATAAAGCCTCTTTTTTAAGGTTAAGGAAAAAGGGGCTAAAACACAAAACATAAAACATACAAACATGTGAAGCAGGATGGAAGCTCTTAAAAACTAGTGTCTCATAAGCAAGGGTTACCTCAGGGGCTAACCATGGTGTGGCATTTCTTAGCCATGGTAGCTTCTGAATTCATTTGGTAAAATGGAACAAAAACAAAATAGGAGTAACTGAATATTAATTAAATAAGATAATGTAAGACTGATGAACAGTACCCATAGACTGGAACAGACAGAAGCAGATTCAGACTTACTTTAAGGACTATATTTTCATATTGTCATATTCTCTTCTGGCTCTTGAAGAGGGCGGATGCATTTCTCCTCCTCTACTCTCCCGAAGCTTTCCCGGCTTGCTAGTGTCCTGTTTCGTGTGTCTGCTTTATTTGAGTATTACAGTGGTCCCTCGCTATATCGCGGTTCACCTTCCACGGCCTCGCTGTTTCGCTGATTTTTTTTTGTGCAATTTTCATGTACTTTTTATACAGCATATGAACGCGCATTGTGTTCTGTGTCCTGATTAGCTAAGGCCATTGTCAGTCATGTCCTCCGTGTTGTGTCTCCTGTGCTGTGAAGTGCAGAGTCTGTTCAGCTTCGCCAGACTTCCATGGGTGTTCACTGGTGATGTGTCTCTGAAGCGCTGTGTTTTTGTGGGTTTTCTCCCCGACGGAGGCCTGCGATGTCGACGATGGCCGTCATTGGAGGGGGGCGCTGCGGCGGTGGACAGGGGGGGAGGGGGCTGGGATGTGTGGGTCACTGTCGGTGGTTTCT